>JAQQSV010014135.1:0-12360 GCA_028646515.1 Pseudochirops corinnae | reverse complement strand
CAAACCATTATTTACCCTTCCAAAATCTCTCAAACCCATCATTCTGTTGATTCAGCTTTTATTTACATTCATTAACCACAAACAAGATAGCTCATACCTTTTACTGACTATTTGCTTCGATCATTGAAACTTGCTACAGAAGGAATAAGCAGGGACATATGACATTCCAAATATGACAGGATAAACATCCTTGGCTCTGTTTAGACTCGGGTAAAGTCACAGATATCCATGCAGTATGGATGCCACCTCACAGCTAGGCTCATGAACAGGTGGGCAAACATTCCTTATCAAAGGAATTTCATAGGTACACAGCCAGAAGAGGTCCTATCCTAGACCACGCTAAGATCGCCCCTCTAGCCTTTACCAGATGTAGACCTCCACCAATATTTAACATTGTGGAATTTAATGCAGGACCTGATTTATACAGACCATTATACCCGAGCTCAAACTCCAAACAAAATTTAGTTATGGTCCCAAATGCCTTTTACCTCACACAGCAAGTTTCACTAATCACAGCTTAGAGCCAATTCTTTTATTTATTTACTTTATTTTCCTTATTTGATTCCTTAGGGCACCAAGGCCTAAGGTTTTATATACTTTAGCAAATGAGAGGGACCACACACTTCATCCTACACACTGTCCTAATTCTCCAATTTTACTTTTTAAAGGTTTGTTTTCTTTAGTGAAATTTTTTTCCAATTTGGTCACTGTAGATTTAAATTGATCTCCTACTTCTCTAATTTCATTTTTAAAATTCCTCATAAGATTCTACAAGAATGCTTTTTGGGCTTGAGACCAATTCACATTTCCTTCTGTGGTCTCCAGTGTGTGTATAGAGTCCATATTGCCTTCTGAGTTTGGTTATTCTTGCTCACTATAAAAGGATTTGATGGTGCTAGCCTTTTCAGTTTCCTTCTTCCCCACTGTGGTTGCCTATGACCTGGATTTTTAGAGTGGATATCTGCTTCTGGGGTGCAAGAGTACTGAGCTTCTCAGGCTAGAAGGTAGGGGTTTAGTTGTTAGCTTCGTGAGCTGTAGCCTCTGAGTGTGTAGACTGAGGCCAGTGCCAGGACTTTCAATGTCTCTGTGCTGCCACTTATGCAGGCTCACTATAGCAGAAGGCCAGCAGAAGATCAGGGCTGTATTTTGTTGATTGGGCTGGTGGTGTTAAAGCACACCTGGGCTTTTTTTGTTAGGGCTTGTTGGCTCCACCCACCTGAGCTTAGGCTCTGTACTGTCTCTCTTCCTCTTTCCTTAGTGACTCCCAAGCCTGGGGCTGTTTACACTTATGCAGGAATTTACTCTGGGTGGAGCATTTAACTCTGGACTTTTCTGGGTCAGGGAGGGGGGATCAGAACAACTAAATTTTATTCCTTCATCCTGACTTCTGGAACTTTGGGTATGTAATTTCAAACATCCAGGCTGTGGGCTGCTAGCCCCAAGAAAAGCTGCTGACCCTTCTGTGGGCCCCGGGTTCTTTCCTACCTGGATCTGACGTTCCTCCACTCCATGGTGGGATAGCTGCAAACCCCTCTGGCTGGGTGAGTCTGCTGGCTGGAGCTTCTGCTCAGTCTGCCACTCTCAAATCTGCAGTGGTGCAGCTTCTTCTTCTTCTTCTTTTTTTTAAAGCAAAAGAGATAAGTAAATATTTATTTTTTGAAAACCTCCAATAAACAGATCTTGACTAGGAAAAAGGCATTCAAAACAAAATATACATTTACAAAAAAATGTGTAATTTTATTTAATCAGTTTGGATATTCTAGATCCTTGAGGGATAGAGCATCACTCGGATCCTGTGTCCAATGGCCTCGGCAGGAAGATTGCTTCTGAACTTGGCTCGAACCATTCCACTATTTCCATGGGCCCAAGTAACTTTCCCCCAGATAACTCTTGTTCTGTTTGGTTTCCCACCAGGAGTTACTATGTTGTTTTTGGCTTTGTATACATAAGCACATCTCTTTCCCAAATAGAATTCAGTTTCATCCTCTGCATAGTCACCTTCAATTTTCAGAAGAGCTGTATGATCTCCATGGTTTCGTAGGCCTTGCTTGTAGCCAGAAAAAATGGCCTTGGACCACAGTCTTCCAGACATTTTGCTGTTCTAGAAGTCCTGTTTCCAGCAGGCCTCCCCAGCTCCAAAATGGAGGGGAAAAGAAAGAAGGACATTACATTCTAACAAGAAGAAAATATTTACCTATATGGCCCTATGTAAGACACATACAAAATAACTTTGGGGGTGAGGAGAAACGGAAAAAACTGTATGTAGAAAGTGATGCTTGAACTGAGTTTTAAAGGAAACCAGGGATTCTAGGTTTTAAGTTGAAGAGAGAAAGTATTTCAAGACTGGAGAATAGCAAATATAAAGACAGAGAGGTGGGAAACAGAGTCTGTGAGAAACCATATAAAGATCATTATGGTTGTATGGTAAAGTGTGGAGAGAATTAATATACAAAAAACTGGAAAGATAGTAGGGACTAGGTTGTGAAGAGCTTTAAATGCTAGGAAAGTATTGGACAGGTATAGATTGTTTATCTAATTACAGGAACACAGATGTTGGTATCTTTAAAGTTACTGGTAAGAAGTTTATCCTCAATGGATTTTTTTTTTCTGTTTTAGGAGTTGCATGTCTGTCATTGTCTCTTATGGATTTTGTAGTTGTTGACTTGTTTCAGTCATGACCCACTCCCTGTGACCCCATTTGAGGTTTGCTTGGCAAAGTTACTGATTGGTTGGCCATTTCCTTCTTTGGCTTGTTTTACAGATTGCACTGGGGCAAACAGGGTTAAGTGACTTGCCTAGTGTCACACAGCTAGGAAGTATCTGAGATTGGATTTGAATTTAGGCCCTCCTGACTCCAGGGCCAGTGTTGTATCCACTGGGCAACCTAGCTGCTGTTATGAACAGGAAGATAGAATTGTTTATTCACTGAGGATACCAATTGGGCATCCAATTGTCCATTGCCCAGAAGATCTCAAGTTATGGGCCAAGGAGAAGAAAAAGGTCAGTTGTATTCTCAAATGAGGAATAGCCATCTTAAAGGATAAGGTAGAGAATGTCAGTATAATTTTCTTTTGAAAGAGAAGAGCAATGTCATTAAAATCTGGTGGAGAATGTTATTCTACCTTTGACCCACACTGCATTCTTAATGATGACAGACCCTCATAGAATTGTGTACCCTTGGTCTAGGTTAGATCAATACAAATCCATTTCCAGGAGGAGAACTCCAAGCAAATGATTGGTCAGTAGGCTCTTCTGTAGGCTGCTTTTATACTGTAAGAGTGAGTATCATCTTAGACAAGAGTTGCCTGAGTTTCAACTGCCCATTCAGAATCTTACAAGGCAGGGGCTGAGGTGGTGGTGGGGGTGGTGGTCATGATTTCTCTCTGAATCTTGTTTTTTAAATGAAGGAAACTTGATGTTCTCCCCACCTACCTCAGAAGAGGGACTGGGAAGGCTAATTAAAGTTGATTTCTGCTGCTTAGCATTTTGTGTTCTTGGGGAGAATGAACTCTAGTTAACATTTCAATTTGTTGTTTATTTAGCAATTATCTGGATAATCCCTGTTGTTTCTGATGGGAACATGTGCAGCAATCCCACATGACATGGAAGGGGCCAAGCAGTCATATTCTAAATCAATTTGGGGGGCGTGGGCAGAAATATACACTCAGCAATTTTGTTGTGATATAATGGAGGCAGAAGACAGTTGCAGGCACCTGGTTTGTTTTATATGATGTGTCAGAAGAGATGGATTTTGCTTCATCAGCTAGAGGAGGGAAATGGGGAACTTAGTGAGATGGATTACTGGGTAATCTTGGTGCTTTGTCTTCTGAGCTTTCAAAACTCAAAAGAGTGTTCTCCAAAACTCCTTCACCTAAAATCAGTAAAGGACAAATACAAAAAGGCAAAGAACAGTCCTCTATTCACTGGCCATCAGTCAGTTACAGGTGGGGAGGACTTGAGGTCTCTCCCCCTTTAGAGGCTGACTGAATGTTCTCAATCAACGTCAGCCAGGCAGGAAAGAGAAAACTCCCTGGCTGGTGAGTACCCTATGACTAGAGACTCAGTTTCAATTCAGCAGCCAATCAAAATGCTCCTCTTTACCAGGTAAGAGTATCAGAAACACTAAGAATACCTGTGGATCCTTTAAATCAGGAAGTATGTCCCTTCCATTCATTATACATCATCATAGATCGTTCCCCAGCCTCTTCCAAGTGGGTGGGCATCAAGCACAGCATACTGAGAATGTTCTGAGGATGGGGTTGTATTGGGTAGACCCTGGTTACATAAATATATTCTCTGACTTTTAACCTAGGATGTAAAGTGCATCTGTGAGGTATGAGGCTGATCCCAGGCAGAATGTCCAAGTTCAGAAGTTTATTTGGTTCTCCTATTTCTCTCATGATAAGTACTTGCCATAATTACTAGATAAGTACTTCCTAGAAGAGACCTAAGAAACAATATCATCCAATTCCCTCATTTGTACAAAATTCACATAACTCTTATGAGGCAGAGCTGGGACTAAAGCTCAGATTGCCAAGCTATGTTAGCTGCTTGATGTGTTGTCCTTCTCTGAGATGCCTCAGTTTCCAAAAGTGTGAAATAAATACATTGGACTAAATGACCTCTAAGTTTTTTTTTTATTATTGATTTCATACCCTATGATTTTATGATCTTTTGAGACTCAGAGAATAAATCTTGAACAGTAGACATCTTGTAACATAACTGGCAGTTGGGGAAGATTTATTGAAGCAGGAAGCTCTCTTTTGGACCATTCAGATCAGGCTGCATTAAGTATTTGTCTGCTCGGCTGACATCTTTATACTTATCTCCAACCAGGTGACATATAGTTTGGTCTGCCCATCCTAGAGAATGGGCAGCATTACAAATCAAATAGTAAACAATGTAGTCACACCCTTTTTTAGAGGGCATATGAGATGTATTATATAATCTATTGACCACTGTCGCCCGGGAATTTGAGAGGTTTGAGAAGGGAGCTGGGGCATGGCTCTCTTCCTTCCTTGACTATAGAGAGAAAAGGCCCATGTGTCTGCATTATCAGATGTGCTTCCTCATAGCAGCCCTGTGAAGTAGGTAGTACAAATAATATCACTGTCATTTTAAAGGTGAGGGAACCAAGGCTCAGCGACATTATTTGCCTTGCTGAGGATGATGTAGTTCGTTATTGTCAGAGCTGGGATTTGAACATGTGTTCTCCAAAATCTTAGCTCAGTGCTCTTTCCCTTACACTACACTGACTTTCGTAGATTGAGATTTGCTTAGCTTGTGTCTTTAACAATGACCAGAAAGCCTAGCTTTAGTTGTAAGGAGAATATAAACTCAAGCTTTTGTCTTTTTGCCACTCTGTGGCTCTTCAGATATTTATTTATCTTCTCCTTTTCTGTGACCTTTCCCTTTTCACCCCCTCCTCAATGCACATGTGGCTCAGATGAAACACACTCTCAAAGAGGGACGGGGAAGGAACCACCCAAATGGCAAACCTGCTTTAGGAATGCTTTGTTTCTTCTTATTTTCAGAATATTCATGTCTTCTGCCCTTCCTTCAGAGTTGTTCTGTCTACTTCTGAGGAATGATCAGGTTGTCTTTGTGTATTTAGACAGTTGCTTGGTGGGTCAATTTTTGCCCGATGATTTATGACTTTTGTATAAAAATTGATGCCTAAAAATATTAGACATTAAGAAATTCCTACTGCTGCTCCCCATCCCATTCCTACACAGTACTGTGTTGTAGCCTAGGGAAATAGAGGATATGAATGACTTCTGATTCATTGACAAATAATGCCTATTCTTGAACCTTCCTTACTCAGTGTGCCTATGGTATTTGTAACTTTTTCTCCATGTCATTGTAGCTAAATTTGCTTTCAGAGAGGATGTGTAGGGGGCATTAAAAAAAATGTCAACATCTGTATCTATCTGCAGTGCTGAGCTGGCAGCTTCCTGAAGAATTTTTCTGTTTGTCAAAGATTATGATCATATACTAGTTGATGCTTTCTGGTTCAGAATTTACTAGAAATAGAACGATTTCCTGATAATTCATAACTTTTTTTGACTTGATCATTTGATTTCCAACTGATTTTGAGAGCTTCTGCACACTTTGAGAATTCAAAAGGGATAATGGCTAAACTCAAGCCTTTTGAAAGAAGTCAGTTGACAAGTGATTTAGAGAGGTAGTAAGGTACATTGGAAAGAACACTGGTTCTGGAGTCAGTGGACATGTGTTCAAATACTGTCTCTTATAATTTTTGTGACTTAGGGCAAGTCATTTAAGGTTCCTGGCCTTGGTTTCATCATATATAAAAATGAGGTATTGGATTAGATGTCTTCTGGAGTCCCTTTCAAATCTAAAGTTGTGGCCTCTTTTGGTGTTCACTTTATACTGTTTTTATCAAGATACTATTCTAATGCCTATGGTGGTATGGAAGTAGGCATCCAACGTATGAACTAAATCTGAACTTTAGTCTGAGATTTCTTAGAGAGAAACATATCTTGGTAGGGGCAAAATGAGCTCAAAAAAGAATGAATTGGGGGGAGGAACTGGCCCCAAGACCGAATCTAACTCATCTAAGTTAGAGCCTGGGGTACAAGGTCATAGGTAAAATCTAGAATAGGAAGTAGTGATCACAAATCATTTCAGCAGGAACAAGTCATGACATTTTTGATAGGGTTACAGCCTGAGTATAATAGAGGAGTGGTCTATAATTATTGATAATCTTACAAAGTCTCTCATTCTATTCTTTGGTCAAGAGAGAAAGATGTGGATCAAGTGATAATACAACTAGATGGATCTGGCGGTTGCTAAATGATCAGAACCCAAGTAAGCTAATGGTTCCAGAGTGAGCTTTCAGTCTTAGACCTTTCATACATGAGTACTTGCTCCTCTTTCCTCAAAACAAAAACTGTTTATTTCACAGAAGGACAGGAGATAGGAAATGGACTTGTGATTTCATTGGTATAGGTATTTCTCAGATGAGGAAAATTTCTCTACCAATGTAGGAAGGTACTTTTCTTCAACTTGTGTTAAGAAATATGGTAATGACCAACCTTGACGAGCTGGACTCTTCTCAGCAACACACAGCTATAAGACAACTCTACAAGTCTCAGGATGGAAGGAGATATCTTTACTCAGAGTAAGATCTAGAAAGATTAGAGTTTAAATGGAGACTGAAGCAATACATACTATCGTTCTTTTTCATGTTTGATTTTGTTTCTTTTTTCCCATTGTTCACTCGTTGGTTACAACCCTTCTATACTACCAGACTGTCGTACAATGTGAAAGTATTTGCAGATCCTATACATGATTGTATGGGGGGGGAAGGGAGGGGAAAAAAATCTGAAACTCAAGTGATTGTGGAACTGAATCTTATAAACTAAAAGTAAATAAACAAGTCATTGAAAAAAAAAAGAAATATGGTAATGAAGGACTAGGTGACCTGCTGAGGGTCACAAAGTCAATATATGTTAAAAGTGAGTCTGGAATCCAGGTCTCCCTGACTCTGAGGTCAGCTCTCTATCTATTATACCATGTTATCTATCATGTTTAACATAGATTATCTGAATATTAGGTTAACTGGAAGGAATCTGGACATAAATAAAAGAGTAAGAACCAAGCACAGACTAGGAGGAAGAAAAAATATAACAGCTTTACAGAGCCATACCAAGACCTTTAGTTACTGGACACATAAAAATATAAGTAATTTTGGGGATGGTGGAACTTTGTACTGGGGCCAGAACAAGGGTGTTGGATTAGGGGAAAATGGAATGGTAGAGAGACAAGAGGTTGTGATGTGAATGAAGGGAAGGTTTAGGACTGAAATAGCGGGGGATGTAGAAAGATATTGGGATCAAGAACAGGAATTTCAAGTTCTAGATTGTGGTGATAGAATGGGTAGGTGATGGTGAGGTCTAATGTAGAGACTATTCTTGTGGATGACTGAGGGAGAATGAAAATGGAGATAATGAAATTTGAGAAGGTTGATGAATTGAGAGGCTGACAGTTGGATGGGACCTTAGTGTAAATATTGACTTCTCCAAGCACAAAGCCAGGGGATGGTGTAGAGAAGACTTTGAGCCAAGTGCTGAATTCACTTAGAAAGACCTGGAGATGATAGGTGATAGGAACAAAAAAATCTAGAGAGGGTGATAGAAATAGAAATGTGATATGGCTGGAGTGAATTTCAAAGGAGGAAAGGTCACTAAATCATGATAATGGGAGGGGACCTAGAGCAAGGTAAAATACTATCTTTTTTTTTTCCTGGTCCATGTATAAGTGTGCCTAGGTTGGGGATGGGGGGAAGGTGGAGTGGAGAGGTAAGGGGTGGGGGACAGTAGGAGTAGCCAGTACTAGAAAGTGTATGTATCTGAGTTGCCTCCAGGAGAAAGATTTGTGAAAACTAGAAGAGAGATTATGAGAGGAAGAAATCTAGGCTCAAGTATGATTTGTTAACCCATCACTGACATTTCAGAGTATAATAGAAGAGCGAGAATATAGGAGAATAAGGACTAAGGAGGTTCCTGAGTTAGATGAGAATAAGATTGTGAGGAAAGGTAGCAGGGAAAAAGGATTTTTCTTGCCTTGGCAATGACTTGCAATCTTAGGAATTAGGAGAACAAGAAGTATGACAGTCAAGGGGATAAAGTTGGGGGTGGAATGGGGAGGAGTACAGCTAAATATAGAGGAATAAAAAATATTTGAGTCATTACTGAAACAGAAGTTTAGAAAAAGTATCCTACTTTTTATTCAAACCATAGAGTAACAGTGTTAGGAGCAAATATTTCCAGTTAGCCTGCCTTTAGTATAAATTGTATGGGGAGGCCATTGGTTAACCTGAGACGGTATTTCTTGGTGGAGCAGGAAAGGAGGCAAGGAAATTAGGGGATTTAGAGTAGAATCAAAACATGATTTCTCTCTCCTTTATTCATGGCAAGGAAGCTGATTTGCTGGGCAAACTAGTTCCTGTTATATTCCAAAATAAAGAACCCAAGGCTAAGTTTTTCTTGTTAGTGACTGGACTGACAGAGTCACGAGAGCCTAGAAGTGCATCCGATAGGACATGACTATATATAGTAAGCTTCAGCCAATACTCAGTAAATGAAAAAGCCGTATGGTTTTCTCGTGTTTGACACAGCCTTGTGCTCATTACACTTCTGTATTGTGTTTTCTTCTCCTATGTTTTGACTGGTATGTGAACGTCATGTAACACAGCATCAAGTTGGGCTTAAGTATTTTTGATACTCCAAACCCACGGGTTCCCCCTCAAAATATGGGAGAATAAAATTAAGGATATTGTAGTAAGAGAAGCAGCTAAGTGACATATTATATAGGATTTTGGAATTGGAGTCAGGAAGACCTGAGCAGTTAATATCTTGCTTCAGATATTTGTTAGCTATGTGCCCCTTTACCAGTCACTTAACCTCTGTTAGTCTCAGTTTCCTCATCTGTAAAATGGATATGATTGATAGCACTTTCCTCACAAGATTATTGTGAAGAGATAATATATGCACTTTGGAAACCTTAAATGTATATTTATATATTCATGTAATTCTACTGTATGCAATCTGCATGTTCATTTGTCTTTGCTATCAAATCCTTCATTCCCCTCCCTGTATCCCTTTTGAAACACTTGCCACATGTCACCATAGACCATAAATATCCAGGCTCATTTTTTACACTAGAGGTGTACTTTGGAGCAGTTTCTTATGAGCCAGGACAAAGAAGGCTAACTTGCTAGGATTTCCACACCTGATGAACTGGTCATGCACAACATGCTATAAGCACCCTGGCTCAATAGCAAGGCCCTTGTGTACTGAATGTCCTCGTTATAATAGGGTGTATTAGGATGCTTCAAGAACCCTTCTGTATTGCTAGTTGTAGGAGGAAAACCTGAAAACACAGGGAAAGGAAAAAGAAGAAAAAAAATGAAGCCACATGATTGTTGTTAGCTTCAGCAGACACTAGGGATGAAACAAAAAGTGATCAAATGTCACTTTTGGTAAGTCTCTGGGCAATAATGTGGGAGGAGGCTTAGGTCAAATCACATACTGTGACATTGAATGGGAGACTATAAATGCCCTTTGTCACCCTTAATAGAACAAGAGAAATTGAATGACTTCCTGGAGACAGTGGAAGGTAGCTAACTGTCAGCCATTCTGCAGTAAACCGTAATAGGGTATAGTCTCTAGACAAATACACCATGGAAGTTGTAGCCTCTAGTCCTGGGACTGCAGCTATTAGGCAAGTTGACCACGGGAGGGAAGCCAAAGAGACAACGCTAAAATACATCTGGGACATGGAAACTTTGAGAACCAAAAGGTCAGTGTTGCACACCAAAGGAATTCTTGTCAAAGTCACTTTGGAGAATGCATTGGAATAATTGGAATCATTCAGAGCGATGCTGCACTCATCTCTTTTTTCTAGTTATACAGCACCTTTTGTCCTGGCTCTTGGGAGAACTGACTTCAACTAGATGTCTAGGGGCCTACTTGTGGCCCTGATTATGAGGTTCTAGGCTTGTATAGAGAGATCCTCTCCATAAACTGGCCTCTCCCGGCTCTCTGACTTTCAGACTGGTTCCTTGTCCCTGCCTAAAAACGTCAGGCATTTAAAAAATTAGTTTTAATTTCTTTTGTCTTTTTCCTTTCAGTGGACCTGTAGGCCCCTGTTGTCTATTTTCCCCTCTTTTCTACTCTGAACTCCCACCTTGACCCTTTTCCTGATAAGAAAAGATCTCATGCACAATGGCATATACTCTCTTATAGGTTCCCAAACCACTATTAGTAGAGGACACATACTAACATGTGTGACCAGGGAACACACATGTAGGGACATACAAGTGTAAGCAAAGTGCCTTTTGCGGCTAAAGCAACTCAGACCCTTCATATTATACTGCTGCTCATGTCCTCTGGTGAGGTCATCACACTGTTTTCTGCTAGATGGTGTGTTTTTGTTTTCTTCTGGACTTGTTTTCTCTACTGGACATGTAGACTGTTGGTCTTGTTGCTGAGATGTTCTATGCTACCATTTTGTTATTCCAGAGAATTAGCCTATTCAGACTAATTCATCTAAGATCTATTACTACCTTCTTGGGGTGGAGTGACTATAAAGACTTTTCCTAAGACTGAAGTCCTTCTAATCTATAGCTAAAGTCCATATACAGTCACACCAATTTTTTTAAGTAGCAAAAGTTAGTAGGATCCTATAGGTTAAGATTATGATTTCTAGTAAAAACAAAACAAAACAAAACAAAAGAAAACACCAAAAAAACCCAAACAAACAAGGTAAGACCCTTAAGATTTCTGACCAAAACAGAAACAGTTGCTATTTATACTCTGAGTGATCAGAGCCCCCAAAATGATCAAGTGAGGCTTGGGCTGGGACCTATTGTTAGCCAATCAATGAGCCAGAGTGATTTGGATTTAAGGCATGGTCCTTAAAAGAAATCTAGTCTGTACATCCCAAGATACCTTGAGAAGTCTCAGTGATCAAAATTTATATTTTTTAGGGAGAGCACCTTCAGGTAAAGGTATGCTTACCTATGAGGACAGAAAGAGAGGAAGGAAGGAAGGGAGGAGCTGCATTGCCCAATTGGAACCAGTCAGTTGGGTCCTTAATGGAGCAGCTACTACTCATATCTACTCATAGATTGTCTTTCCTTCCCACATAGATTTTTTTTTTTTATTAGGTAAAAGAGGCCATTCTTTGCTTCATTTTTTTTTTGCCTTGACATTGCAAAGATAGGTGAAGGACCTAGATCAGCTTCAATTCTTATGTTTTTTTTTTTAAATTAACTTTTGTGTTTATTTTTAGTTTACATCATTCATTTCCACAAGACTTTGAGTTACAAATTTTGTTTCCATCTTTCCCTACCCACCACCCCAAAATAGCGATCGCTTTGAATACCTCCTCCCCAAATCTGCTCTCTCCTATATCCTCCCCTATTACCCCTCTGACTTGCTGGTAGGGCAAGATGGATCTCCATACCCTAGAGCCTATATATCTTATTTCCCAGTTGCATGTAAATAATAATAATAATATTTTTAAAAAATTTGATTTTAAAACTTTAAATTCCAGATTCTTTCCCTTCCTCCCTCATCTCCCACCCTTACTGGGAAGATAAGCAATTCAATATAGGTTGTACATGTGTAGTTATGCAAAACATTTCCATAGTGGATATATTGTGAAAGACTGACTATATTTCCCTCTTTCCTATCCCCCCTCCACTTGTTCTATTCTCTACTTTGTCCCTGTCCCTTTACAAAAGTGTGTGCTTCTGACTACCCTCCCCCCCAAGCTGCCCTCCCCTCCATCATCCCCCCTCTCATCCCCTTCCCCCATACTCTCCTGTAG
>JAQQSV010014134.1:0-12360 GCA_028646515.1 Pseudochirops corinnae | reverse complement strand
TCAATAGTGATTTAGAGCATTTTTTTCATATGTTTATAGATATCTTTAATTTCTTCCTCCAAAAGTTGCCTGTTCATATCCTTTGACCACTTATCAATTGGAGAATGACTTGTATTCTTATAAATTTGACTCAATTCTCTGTATATTGTAGAAATGAGGCCTTTATCAGAGACACTGGTTGTAAAAATTCTTTTCCAGTTTTCTACTTCCCTCCTAATCTTGGTTACATTAACCTTATTTGTACAAAAACTTTTCAATTGAATGTAATCAAAATTATCCATTTTGCATTTCATAATGCTCTCCATCTCTTCTTTGGTCATAAAATCTTCCCTTCTCCAATAAAGCTGACAGGTAAACTATTCCTTGCTCTCCCAGATTGCTTACAGTCTCAGCCTTTATGCTCCTATTTAGATTTTATTTTGGTATACAGTATAAGATATTGGTCTTTGCCCAGTTTCTGCCATACTATTTTCTAGTTTTCCCAGCAGTTTTTGTCAAATAGTGAATTCTCATCCCTTTGGGTTTGTCAAACAGTAGATGACTATTGTCATTGACTGCTGTGTCTCATGTACCTAATCTATTCCACTGATCCACCGCTCTATTCCTCAGCCAGTAGTTTTGATGACTGCTGCTTTATAACACAGTTTAAAATCTGGTATGACTAGGCCACCTTCCCTAGCATTTCTTTTCATTAGTTCCCTTGATATTCTGGACCTTTTGTTCTTCCAGAAGAATTTTGTTACTATTTTTTCTAGCTCTATAAATTAATTTTCTGGTGGATTTATTGGTATGGCACTAAATAGATAAGTTAATTTAGGTAAAATTCTCATTTTTATTATATTAGCTTGACCTAGCCATGAGCAACTGATATTTTTCCAATTATTTATATCTGACTTTATTTGTGTGAAAAGTGGTTCATAATTGTGTTCATATAGTTCCTCGGTTTGTTTTGGCAGGTAGATTCCCAAATATTTTACAGTGTCTACAGTAACTTTAAATGGAATTTCTCTTTCTATTTCTTACTGTTGGACTTCACTAGAAATGTATAGGAATTTTGAGCATTTATGTGGGTTTACCTTATATCCTGCAACTATGCTAAATTTATTTATTATCTCAAGTAGTTTTTTACTTGATTATCCAAGTATATCATCATATCATCTGCAAAGAGTGATAGCTTAGTCTCTTCTTTGCCTAACCTAATTCCTTTGATTTCTTTTTCTTCTCTTATTGCTACAGCTAACATTTCTGGTACCAAATTGAACAAGAGGGGTGATAACGTCCTTGTTTCACTCCTCATCTTATTGGAAATGCTTATCCTCATTACTTACTGATGTTACTTATTATTTCAAGGAAGACTCCATTTATTTCTATACTTTCCAGTGTTTTTAATAGGAATGGGTGTTGTATTTTGTCAAAGGCTTTTTCTGCATCTATTGAGATAATCATATGGTTTCTATTAGTTTTGTTGTTGATACGATCAATTATACTAATGGTTTTCCTAATATTGCACCATCCTTGTATTCCTGGAATAAATCCTACCTGATCAAAGTGTATTATTCTCATGATAAGTTGCTGTAGTCTTTTGGCTAATATTTTATTTAATATTTTTGCATCTATATTCATGAGGGAAATTGGTCTATAATTTTCTTTCTCTGTTTTGGCTCTTCCTGATTTAGGTATCAGTACCATATTTGTATCATAAAAAGAATTTGGTAGGACTGCTTCTTCTCTAAATAGTTTATAAAGTATTGGAATCAATTGTTCTTTAAATGTTTGATAGAATTTGCTTTTAAAACCATCTGGCCCTGGAGATTTTTTCCTAGGCAGTTCATTGACGGCTTGTTCAATTTCTTTTTCTGAGATGGGGTTATTTAAGTATTCTACTTCCTCTTTGGTTAATCTGGGCAGTTTATATTTTTGTAAATATTCATCCATTTCACTAAGATTGATATTGAATAACAAGTTAGGCGTGTGTGTGTGGGTGTGTATGTGTGTGTGTTTTTCCCTGTTTACCTTTTTATGTCTCTCTTGAGTCTTGTATTTGGAGATCAAATTTTCTACTGAGCTCTGACTTTTTCATCAGGAAGATCAGAAAGTCCTTTATTTCATTGAATAACCATCCCTTTGCCTGAAAGATTATGCTTAGTTTTGCTGGATAGTGGATCCTTGGTTGTAGTCCAAGATCTTTTGCTTTATGAAATATCATATTCCAATCCCTCTGATCATTTAATTTAGAAGCTGCTAGGTCCTGTGTGATCCTAACTGTAGTTCCATGATATTTGAATTGTTTCTTTCTTGCTGCCTGCAGTATTTTATCCTTTTCAGGGATTTGGCTACAGCATTTCTTGGAGTCTTCAATTTGGGATCTCTTTCAGAAGGTGTCTGGTGGATTCTTTCTATAACTATTTTATCTGCTGGTTCTAGGGTTTCAGGGCAATTTTCCTTGATGAGTTTTTGGCAGATGTTGTCCAGGCTCTTTTTTTCATCATGGCTTTCTGGTAGACCAATAATTCTTACATTATCTCTCCTGGATCTGTTCTCCAAGTCAGTTGTTTTTCCAATGAGATATTTTACATTTTCTTCTAATTTTTCATTCTTTAGGTTTTGTTTGACTGATTCATTATGCCTCATAGAGTCATTAGCTTCAAATGGACTGATTCTAATTTTTAGCCAATTATTTTCCTTGATTAATTTTTGAAGTTCCTTTTCCATGTGTTCAGATTTTATTTTTAGGGAGTTCTTTTCTCCAGTTAGATTTTGCATCTATTTTCCAATTTCACAAATTTTACTTTTTTAAGGAACTGTTTTCTTCAGTAAAAAATTTTTCTATTTTGACAAGTGTAATTTTAAAATAATTAGTCAGTTTATCTTCTACCTCTCTAATTTGGCCTTTAAAACCCTTTTTGAGCTCTTCCAAGAATGCTTTCTGGGCTTGAGATTAGTTCATATTCCCTGTTGAAGTTTCAGAGTTGGGTATAGAGTCAATGCTGATCTCCTGTGAATTTGGTTCTTTTCACTCACTATCAAAGAATTTGATCATTTTCATTCTTGGAAATTGCTTCTTTCCCATTGTGACTGCTTATTTCCTGGCCTTTAAAGTGGATTTCTGCTTCTGGGTTATAGAGGGCTCTGACCCATGCTTCTTATGCTGGGAGCTAGGGGTCTGGTCATTGGCTTTGTGTGCTGTGTCCTCTGGGCATCTAGACTGAGGCCAAGGCCAGGACTTTCTGAGTTGCCTCAAGGTTACGCTGAAGCTCACAGTGTAAGGTGTGGGGGAGGGGTGGTCTGGGTGCTTCAGGATTCCACCTCCCAGCTCCTAGGCTGAAACCCAGGCAGGCTTAGCTGCTAGTGGCCAGCAGTGCCAGTGTCTGGCAGTTCCCATGGTTGTTTGAAGGCACCTGGGGTTCTAGTATTAGCACTTTCTGGCTCTGCCCTCCTGGGGTTCAGGATCTCCTGCTGGTCAGCTTAGATGGGGCTTGTTGGAATAGCTCTCACCCGGCACCTTAGCCTCTGCACAGTCACACCCACACCCTTCCTCTAGGACTCCCAAGCCTGCCTAGGGTTGGGCTATTTCAGGATTTTACTCTGAGGCAATATTCTCTGGGTTTTCAGAGTCTTAGAGAGAGAGTAGAGCTGCTAGGGTTTACTCCACCATCTTGGCTCCTAGGAGCTCAGGTAGTTGATTTTTAAACATCCAGGTTGTGGGCTGGTAGACCAAAGTTAGCTGTTGCTGCTGTAGGCCCTGTGCTTTCTCTTACTCACCTCCAACAGATCCTCCATTCTGTGGTGAGAGGTCTGGGAATTGCCCCTGCAGTGGCTGAATCAGCTCACTGGGGTTTGCTCTGGCTCTGCTCTGGTTGGGGCTCAGGACTGTGATGGTGCAGCCCCAGCTCTGTGCTTCCCCTGCTCAGTCCCATGTGTACACCATCCTGGACTGAAAATCTGCCACTCTCTGTCTCTCAATGGTTTCTGCCACTCTAAAATCTATTCAGATTCACTTTTTAGAGGTTACTGAAAGAATTCAAGGAGGAGTTCAGGTGAGTTCCTGCTTTCACTCTGCCATCTTGACTCTGTCCCACCCCCACACCCCTCCAGTGTTTTTTCTTTTTAAACCAGGATTCAGAAAACAACAGGAAGAAAAAAATGGAATTGCCTTGCTTCCCAATGCCAGCCAGTAGCAGTCTCCTTACCCAAGCTAAACTGATTCATTGCCCCTAGACAGAAAGTATAAGACTCTCTCTGTATTCTTGGAATTTTTTTTTCCTTTTTGGAGGTGGGAAGGTAGGGTAATTGGGGTTAAGTGACTTGCCCAAGGTCACATAGCTAGTTTTTGTGTTAAGTGGCTGAGGCTGGATTTGAACTCAGGTCCTCCTGACTCCAGGGCCAGCACTCTATTCACTGCACCACCTAGCCTCCCCTGGGAATTTTTAAAGAAGGAATCAATAATTTTATTTCTATAGCTCTGAACCTCTAGCAAGAAACTGTTCTGGCAAAATGTACCATAGTTTCCTTCCTTATGGTTCTTCTCTACTGAATCTGACCACAGATAGATCAGCAATATGATGTTTAATCTTGTTTATCATACTCAAAAGACCAAGTAAACAAAAATGGAGAAAAATTTCAGTTCTCAAAGGGGAGAGGGCAAATTTCAGGAGTCATAAATTAGATCTGAAGTCTGAGGGGGTAGAGACTGAGAGGCTTAGCATCAGTCTTGCCATAGCTCTTGCTTGATTCATTTACCAATCTCCAATTCTAAAGTCTGATGCTGTGGACTACACTCCTGTGCAGCTTTGTTTTCCTCATGTGCATCAGTGCACAAAAGTCTTCCAAGGTTTCTCTGAGTCCGTCCCTTTCATCATTTCTTATGGCACAGTTATATTTCATTATATTCAATCACCATAATTTGTTCAGTGATTCCCTAATTGGTGGAAAGCTCTTTAGATTCCAGTTCCTTACTACAATGAAAAATGCTGCCATAAATATTTTTGTACATATGGGGGCTTTCCCCTTGTCTTGTATGTCTAGTAGTGGTATCTCTGAATCAAAGAATAGGCACAGTTTAGTGATTTTTAGGGCATGGTTCCAAAGTGTTTCATATCCTGTAATCATTTATCTAATGGAATAGTCTTCAAAATTTTTTTGACATTTATCTGACATATGCATCAAGGATACTTTCAATGAGCATATTAGCAAGTAACAGGCAGATTTTTATAAGTGATTATCAATGGTAGACTACATATTTGCTATTATGCAATTGAAAGATGTAGAGAATATAAGATCCAATTGTTCTTATTGTTTGTTAATTATAAAAAGTCATTTGATTTGGTAGAGAAAACACTGCATTAAAGACTCTTCTCTAATAAGGTGATTCCCTTATAAAAATTATTTGAGATTTCCTGAAAGATATAACAACAGAATTAATCTAACTGAAAATCTTCCCATCACAGATATCAGGCAAGGTATAAAAACAGAGAGATGTGTGCTTGTCAGAGCTATTTATCCCATTAATGGAGATGCTCCAGCTGGATACCCTGGGGATGTTGGGGTCCTATAGATGCTGCAGTTTATGGGATGATATCATATCACTCACATTAAGCCCTGGAACACTGAAAAAACCCCTCGAAGAAATCTGTAACTATTCCAAAGACTTTACTCTAGCCATGTGCACAGGAAAATATAGTGCAAATTTTACTTCTGACAAATGTGAATCTTTGAAAGAGGTAATGAAAGTGGCTTACTTAAGGTTCCATAAGACCTCATTAATAAATCAGCATAGGTTTCACATGACAGACGAAATACATCTGTGCATAATAATACATGTTTTACACACACACACACACACACACACACACACACACACACACACACACACATTCCCTTCCTACTCAGCAGTTACCTTACCTCAGTTCTCAGGACAACCAGCCATTTTATCGTTCTTCCTTCCTTCCTTCTCCTTCCTTCCTTCCTTCCTTCCTTCCTTCCTTCCTTCCTTCCTCCCTTCCTTATCTCCTTCCTTCATGCCATGAGATTGTGCTTTTATCTCCTGTAATGAAATTTTAATTTATTAAATATTTATTAAATGCCTATCATGTTGAAGGCACCATGCTATGTACCGATGACACAAATATAAAAATAATGGTCCCTTCCCTCAAGGAGCTTACATTTTTCCATGGAAGTGGGAATACAAAATACACATGAATAAATATAACATAAGTTTAAGGAGGCAGAACTTTTATTTCTGTCATTTCTACAACTGTTGTTCTCATTTGTCAAGGAGAATAATCAGATGAGCTAAATCCCAGGGATACTGAAAGTCCTGGCAAATGTGGTTTTTCAATTAATCTTAAGTGATTATTTCTAAGAGTTTCCTCTTTTTCATTCTTGCCTGCTGTGAATTTTCCTTTTTTGTTCATTCATTCATTCATTCTTGGGAAAGAGGTGATGAATTGGCATTTCAGAATGAGACATACATTTTCAGACATGTTCAGATTTGTTTTGCTTGACTATATTTATTTGATACAAAGAGAGATCATGGGGGAGTGATTTAGTGGGAAGTGACAGATGCAGAAAAAAGAATGAAGACCAAATCAACATAACATTTTAAAAGTGTGAGAGAAAACAAAAAATATTTAAAAGAGTACATAAAAACAAACTGGATGATGTCATTACTAACTTGTTCAATTTAATATGCATGCTTAAAAAATAAACTGTAACAGAAATTCACAGTTGTATTTAATTAAAAACAGAAGTTGTGGAGAATGGAAGAGGTGCCTTAGGAATGGAGAAGAGGAAGTGCTCTGACATTTGAAAAAAAAGAAGAGAAAAATTTGCAAACTAGGTCAGGGAGCTTGACTTCATTTCTAGGCAAAATTCTAAAACCTATTATCAAAAGGTTGGTGAACCCTTCTGGTTTGTTAATGAGCTTTTAGAAAAGAAACTGGTGATTGTAAATAATTGGTATAATTTCATCAAGAATGGATTATGCCAGATTAACATCAACTTCTTTTTTTGAGGAGTACTAGACTGGCGGATCAGGGAAGGTTTTAGATATACTTTACCTCTATTTCCACAAAGCATTTGACAGAAGTTTTCATGCCATTCTTGTGGAAAAGATTGAGAAGAATGGGCTAGACATAGGCTACTATAGATTTCACAAGTAGGTGAATTCAAAACTGGTTAGTTTGCCAGACTCAAAGAATAATCATTAATGGCTCAATATCAGTTGGTAAGGAGGTCTCCATTGGAATGCCTGAAGATCTATCCGTGGTATCAAGCTGTTGAAAATTTTTATCAATAACTTGTATACAGGCATAGATGATGTTACTATCACATTTGCAGTTATGAGGGATAACTAACTCAAGATTTAAAAAGATCTTTTCAGGATAGAAGATCAGATTGGATCTAATGAGGATAAATTTAAACTTTGGTTCTAGATTAGAAAATATCAACTTCACAAACAGAAGACAAGTGAAATGTGGGCAGATAGTTTGCATTAAAAAAAAAGATATGGGGATTTTAATGAACTACAGTCTCAGGATGAGCCAACAGTGTTATAATAAAAATATTTTGCTAATATTTGATGTGATCAAAATAGCAAACATGATCTTAAATTGTATTAATACAAGGGTTCTTAAACTGGAGTCTGTGAACTTGTGTTGTAAATATTTTTATAATTGTGTTTCATTCAGTACAATTGGTTTCTTTTGTGATGCTACGCATTTTATGCATTTGAGAACATTTCTTCTGATATCCTAACTAAAATTCCACTTTCTGAAAGAATTCTTTATCAGTCTCCTTTAATTCGAGTGCCTTCCCTCTATTGATTATCCAATTGATCTTGTATATAGCTCATTTTTACAGAATTGTTTGCATGTTGTTTCCCCCATTAGACTGTGAGCTACTTGAGAGGAGAAACTTTTGCTTTTCTTTGTAGACCAGTGCCTGGCACTTAGTAGACACTTAATAAATGCTTATCAATGAACTAGATGACTATCCAGAAGTTGAATGCGTTACCACTGGAGGTGGTGGATGCAATCCCACCTCAGTGGTGGGCTTCATGTACTTCCACTTGCTGCACTCTACCAATGGGACTGAGAAGATAGAATATCTCAAGGCACCAATCTTTGTATTGTATATGTATAGCATGAAAGTGATTTTCATTCAATTGTTGCATCATGGCCCCCTTCAGCAGTGTGATGAACTCTACAGACCCCTTCTCAGAACAATGTTTTTAAATGCACAAAATGAAATATATAAAATTACAGAGGAAACTAGTTAGTTGAAGCAGCTATTGAAATATTTAAAATCAAGTTCTCTGATCAAGAACTTCTGGAATCTGTGTTCTCCCTTCCAGTTCTATGACTCGGTGATTCTATGATTCTTTGAATTCTATGAATTCTATGAATTCTTTGATTGTGGAAAGACTAAATGTGAGGTGGTTAAATTTGGGGAAATAGTAGTCTAGAATATGTGAAGGGAATATGTGAAATAAGACTGGAAATCTAGGTTGCAGTCAGATTGTACAAGGCAATACCCTTCCAAGAAAGGGCAATAGAGAGCTGATGGTTTTTGAGCTGGGACAGTGGCATGATTGTGCTTTAGGAAGACTATTTTGGAATGAAGGAATAAACATTTATTAAGTACCTACTATGTGCCAGGCACTGTGGTAAGCACTTAACAAATGTTATCTCATTTGATTCTCACAACAACCCTAGGAGGTAGGTACTATTATTATCCCCATTTTACAGTTGAGGAAACTGAGGCCAACAGCAATTAAGTAACTTACCCAGGGTCGCACAACTAGTCCGAGGTCAATTTTAATTCTGATCTTTCTGACTCCATGTCTTCTGTCTGCTGTATTGATTGGAGAAGGGAGAGACTGGAAGCTAGTAGACGAGTTAGAAGGTTGTTATGAGAAGTGAGAGATCATGAGTATATAAATGAAGGTAGTCATAATGTGAATGAAAAGAAGGGGGAAAATGCAAAAGAGAGAGAAGTATAATTAGCAGAACTAAGTAACTAATTGGATGTGTGATGGTGAAGGAAAGTAAAGAATTAAAAATAACTGTGAAGTTTTGAGCCTAGATGACAAGAAAGGTGTTGGTGCCATTAACCTGCAGTCTAATGAGGCAGGGTCCAGAGATACCATATTTTTCAATACTGAACAGTATAATGTTCTGCAACTCATATACTTTACAGCCTTTTCAATGAGCTATGAAATGTCCTGCCTCTCAGGATCCTGTCTTGGCACTCTACCAATGGGACTAGGAGGATAGAATGTCCAAAGGCACCAGTCTTTGTATCGTACATTTTTTTTAACCTTTTAAGAGTGTGACATGAAGGAGAAATAGTTCAAATTTCCTTCTGAGAGGGGGAAAATAGAACTATTATTTCCTTCTCTGTACTCTTTATTTCCATTCTTTTTAATATCTCCCATGCTCATTCTCATCTTTAATCATGCTGCATCCTGGGTTAGACTTCTCCCCTTGTCCAAATTCTACCCCATTGCTCATGCCTATCATCTTTAAGAAAACTTTTTTTTAATGTTTTAACAACTAATGACCTTTCTTTCATCTAAGCACTAATAGTCTTTATAGAGGTAGATGCTTATTGAATAAAGAGAGACTTACATAATAGAGACTGGCATTCTAGGATTTGTCATTCAGAAGGACTAGAATTCCCTCTCGGTCTTGAAAGTATTTTGGACTATCAAGATCTTTGAACTGGAAGGTGGATGAGAATCATGACCAGAAGTTTTGTTTTGTTTTTTTAAGGACACAGTCTAAGAGGAAAGAATGGGGAGATCATTAGAAATCATTGAGTATTTCATGAGCTGAGTTGGAATACATCAGTGGCACAGGGGCAACAACCAAGAGAAGAAACTGAAAGAAGGGTGGAGTCAGAGCAGAAAAGGAAAGGACTGAAGTGGGCAACAGGGCCTCTGGAGGCATCTCAGAACTGAGGAACTGGGCTGAAGCTACCAGTTATATTTGCCTCCTTAATAAGAGAATGGGAACTTAAGGATACCTCACAGAACCAGTCTGTCAATTGATGCAGTGCATTTTTAAAAATCTACAACAAAAAGAAAATAGAGAGAGTAGGATGAAATCTTATTTAAAAGTAAAATTTCAATATCTGCTTGTAATTTTTTGTATTTAAAGTGCATTTGTACATATAGGACAATTTTCCTTGAGAATTTCTTGAAGGATGATTTCTAGGCTCTTTTTTTGAGCATGGCTTTCAGGTAGTCCAACAATTTTTAAATTCTCTCTCTTGGATCTATTTTCCAGGTCAATGGTTTTTCCAATGAGATATTTCACATTGCCTTTTATTTTTTCATTTGTTTGGATCTGTTTGATAGTATCTTGATTTCTCATAAAGTCATTAGCTTCCATTTGCTCCAACCTAATTTTGAAAGAATTATTCTCTTCAGTGAGCTTTTGAAATTCTTTTCCATCTGGCAAATTTGGCTTTTTAAGGCATTCTTCTCCTCATTGGCTTTTTGGGCCTCTTTTACCATTTGAGTTAGTCTATTTTTTAAAGGCGTTATTTTCTTCAGTATTTTGGGGGTCTCCTTTAGCAGGCTATTAACTTGCTTTTCATGATTTTCTTGCATCATTCTCATTTCTCTTTCCAATTTTTCTTCCACTTCTCTTACTTGATTTTCAAAATCTTTCTTGAGCTCCTCTATGGTCTATAACTAATTCATATTTTTCTTAAAAGCTTTTGATGCATGAGTTTTGACTTTGTTGCCTTCTTCTGGTTCCATGTTTTGATCCTTTTTGTCCCCAAGAAAGGATTCTATGATCTGATTGTGCTTCCTCTGCTTGCTCATCTTGCCAGCCAATTACTTGACTTTTGAGCTCTTTGCCACAGTAGAACTCTGCTTCCAGAATGGAAAGAGCTATGTCCCAAATCACTGGGGTTTTTGCAATTGTCAGAGCTATGGGGAGGGTGCCCTCTCTATTATACCCCAAGCTCTGGCACACTGGCCACACACCCCAGGACCCCCACCCAAGACCATGATCCAGATCCAAGCAGATCAAAGCAAGAGTGATTACCCTCTGAATGTTTGCTTGCTCTCCCTATGATCTGCAGGCCAGCAGCTCGACAGGCAGCCACATGGAGCAACTGCAGCTCTGCACCACCTCTTGCCCCAGGGGGTAGGGGCTGGACCATGTTCTTCTGTCACCAAGTTCCAACAAAGTTCCCCAATGACTTTTTACGTTCTCTTTGGGGTTTATGGATTGAGAAGTTTGGAAACCACCACAGCTGCTGGTGATTCACTCTCCTGAAGTCTGCTCTGGCCATCTGTGCCACTTGTCAGGGCAGCCCTGGGTCTCAGACCACACATTTCACACGGTACTGTGTGCAGCTCTCAGCTTGGTGCAATAGACCCTTCCCACTGGCCTGCCAGGCTGCCTGCAATGGGAGATTTGTTTCTGTCACTTTGTGGGTTCCATAGCTTTAACATTTGTTTAGAATAATATTTTACAGGTATTGGAGGTGTTTGGAACAGGAGCACATGCTAAGTTCCTGCCTCTACTCTGCCATCTTATAAATCAGAGCTTCTTAAACTTTTTCCTTTTGTGGCCCCTTTTCACTTGAGAAATTTTTGGTGATCTAGGTATATAGGTATATTATAAAATTAGTATACAAATCAAACATTTACTGATAATAAATCATAATGAAATTTATTTTCAAAACATTTCTTTGGTATGTGTATAATTTTACCATTTATTAAAGACAGAAGCAAATCTGCGTGCTAATGGGATGGATGTGCTTGTTTATTTTTACACATAAAGAATTAAATCTTCCACCTCCACATAGCTGCTTCAGAGTTCCCAGCCTGCAGACTACAGGGGGGCCAAGCGATCATTCAGAGACCAAGTGCCCTTGCGTTGAGCGGCCTGGATCCGGATCATGGTCTTGGGTGGTGGTCCTGGGGTGCATTTTCAGTGAGCCAAAGCTGCTGGGGGCTGCAAAAGAAGACAGCTCCCTAATAGCTCCAGCAGCTGGGAAAACCCCAGAGATTTGGGACAGAGCTTTCCCATCTGGAAGCAGAGTTCCACAGAGCTAAAAAATCATTGACTGGCCAACCATGAGCAAGCAAAGGAAGCAAAGTAAGAACAGCAACCAAACTCTAGATTCCTTCTTTGGGGACAAGAAGGATCAAAGCATGGAAGAGGAGAAAGACAACACAGTCAGAACTCCTGCACCAAAAGCTTCCAGGAAACATGAAGACTGCCTAAAAGCCATAGATGAGCTTAAGAATGATTTTGAAAACCAAATGAGAGAAGTGGAGAAAAACTTGGGAAGAGAAATAAGAATGATGCAAGAAAATCATGAAAAGAGAGTCAA
>JAQQSV010014133.1:0-12360 GCA_028646515.1 Pseudochirops corinnae | reverse complement strand
TTAGGAAGAATTTCCACACTAGGAACTCCACACACTAATGAAATGGGAGGGTAGCTTTGGAACTAAAGAATCTGTGTTTGGCAACTTACAATCTGTGTGACCTCAGACAAGTCAACTCACCTCTGGGGCTCAGTTTTTTCCTGTCTTAAATAATGGTGTGTGTGTGTGTGTGTGTGTGTTACCCTCAATGATTTCTAGGTCCCTTTCAGCTCCAAAGTTATAATTCTATGATCTATCAAATCCTAGGTCCAATAAACAAACAAACTAGTAGTGATAATGACATAAGAAGCAAGAGGTTCGTGTACTTAGAGACGATGGGATCCCTGAAGGTCGTCTAGCCCAACACTATCATTCTACAGAAATGTCAATGAGCTCCAATGGAGAGAAGTGGCTTGCCTAGAGACATACAGCTAATAAGCATCAGAACTAGGATTTGAACCTAGATCTTTTAACTCCAAACACAGTATTCTCAATTTAATTCATTTCATTTGCATTTACTGAGTGCCTAATGAGAGACATGGCAGCCTAGCTGATAGAGAGCGGAACTTGAGGAAAGAAGACTTCTTACCCAGATTGCTATCAGAGCCATCGTGGCTATGGAACTCAATCTCTGCACTTTCCAAACAGCCCTTTGAAAACCTAGGCTGCTGAGGAGATGCTAACCTGGCAAAGGGCATTCCCTCCTTTGGGAGTTCCATCAATGAAATCCCAGGCCCTAATCACCATAGGTACCATTCTTTAAGATTGTCACATATGTCATTGAGTTTCCTTCTGAGGGAGGAGGTGCAAGTCTGATTGTGATTCACAGAAGAAGGCAGCCTGGGACATTGGAAGGAAGACTAAACTAGGCATCAAGAGATCTAAGTTCAATTCAGCTCAGCCACTTTCTATCTTTGTGACTGTAGAAAAATTATGAAACCTCTCTGGCCCTTAACTTCCTTTTTTGTACAGGGAAAAGATTTGACTAGATGGCCTTAAAGGTCTCTTACAGAACTAGACATAGGGCCCTATGACTTGGATAGGGTTACATGGTCACCATTTGAGGTTTTGTTGGCAAAGATACTGAGTAGTCTGCCATTTCCTTCTCCAGCTCATTTTATAGATGAGGAAACTGAGGCAAACAGGGTGAAGTGACTTGCCCAGGGTCACACAGCTACTAAGTATCTGAGGCCAGATTTGAACTCAAGAAGATAAGTCTTCCTGACTGTACCTGGCTCTCTATCCACTGTGGCACCACCTAGCTTCTCAGTACCTAACTACTAGTTATCAAAACCGGATTTGCATAAATTAACTCATTTGATTCTTACCTGTTGGTTCTTTAGGTATAATCATATGTATTTAATAGATGAGGAAATTGGGGCTCATCAAGGGTGTGTGACTCTACCATGGTCACACAGTTGGTTAGAGGCAGAGCTAGAGACCTTTCTTGGACCTTGGGACAAGCTTAACATGACAGGCTTCCAAGGGAAGCCTGCTTTCCCATCTGAGACTGAGATTACCATCAAGCTTAATTCTCTCCCCTTTGGCAGATGCCCAGGGCAGCATTTCCCAGAGTGATGCCTTCTCTTGTTGGTTTGGTTTCATGGCCCATTTCAGTTGCCATATCTCATACGTACATGTGATTCCCTGGGGAATTCTATTGGGCACTATGGGAATATTCCAGGGCTTGTTGAAATTATAAAGACATCACTTAGCAAACTGCTCTTTAGTACACCAGAGTCCTTGAATGGCCTCGGAGCATTCCAGAATGCACCAAGTGTCATCTGGATCCACCATAAAGCTTAGGCACAGACCACTTGAGGGCTGTCCCTCCCACTCTTAGAAGCCCTAGGACCTTTGGAGGCTTGGTTCATGTTTGATTATCCAGTTGTTAATGTCACTCATCCCATCCCTAGTTTCTATTTCATGTTCTATATTTTCTTATCTGTATTCCAACAAGAGGATAAAGGCTCCTTGGGGCTAGGAATGGCTTCATATCTAACATCTTCCAGAGCACCTGACACTTCTGTTTCAGGTTCTGACACAGGATTTTGTTGGCATTGGAAACTCCTCCTATGGACACTCTCTTCACCCAAGATACAAATGACTCCTTTATTTTCTCCAGTCTTAGCTGTATGTCTTAGTGAGTGGTTCTCCTGATATAGCTTGTGTCCCAGGCAGAACTCACACCTCTGACCTCTTGACTCCAAGGCCAACCTTCACTCACTGGGCCACACTGCTTCTCCTTATGTTGAATTGAAGCACACCAGATTTAAAAATCAGAAGGCCTGCATTCGCATCCCAACCCTGACACTTATTAGCAAAGTGACCTTGGACAAGTTGCTTTCAGTTAACATTTATTAAGCAACCACTATGTACTAGCCACTGTGATAAGCCCTGGTGATTATAAAAGAGGCAAAATATAGTGCCTTCCCTCAAGAAGTTTACAATCTAAAGGGGGAAACAAAAAGTAAGTAAATATGATATACAAGGCAAATAAATACTTAACACGGGGAAGGCACTAGAATTTAGAGGAGCTAATGAAGGCTTACTGGAAAAGATGGAATTGTAATGGAGATTTAAAGGAATCCAGGTAGGTCAGTAGTGCAGAGCAGAGGAGGGGCAACATTCCAGGCAGAGGGGACAGCCAGAGAAAAGATGCAGAGCTGAGAGGTGGAGGCTCTTATTTGTGGACCAGTCAGAAGGCCAGTGTCACTGGATATGTGTTGGGAATGAGGTGTAAAAAGACTGGAAAGGCTGGAGGGGATAGGTTATGAGGTACTTTGAAGGCCAAACAGAGTATTTTGTATTTGACTGTGGAGGCTACTGGAATAACGAGTAGGGGAGTGACATGATCAGACCCGTATTTTAGAAAAATCACTTTGGTGGCTGAGTAGAGGACAGGCCAGAATAGGGAGAGACTTGAGGCCCACAGACCCTTAAGCAACTACTGTCATAATCCAGGCATGAGATGATCAGGGCCTGCACCAGGCCGGGTCAGTGTCAGAAGGGAGAAGGGAGCATAAGGAGGACATGCTGTAGAGGTGAAATGGACAAGAAATGCTACAGAGGGGAAATGGACAAGAGATGCTGCATAGAGGAAATGGACAAGAGATGCTGCAGAGGTGAAATGGACAAGAGATGCTGCAGAGGTGAAATGGACAAAAGATGCTGCAGAGGTGAAATGGACCAGAGATGCTGCAGAGGGGAAATCAATACTTTGTCACAGTATTGGATGTAGGTGGTGAAAGTGAGGACCAGGATGAATCCTAGGTTAGGAATTATTACCTCTTCAGTCTGGTACTCCTTCCTTCAGTACATGTTACAACCACTTCTCAACTTGAGTGAGTTTTGTCCAAAGCTTTATGTAAATCATCAGAGGACCCAAACCCTGCCTGGTGTCCTGTCTCTTTGGCCTGTCTCTGGAGCAGCAATGTCCCACTAGGGCATTGAATCTATTATTACTCATTGTTGATGTGTGACCACCTGACATTTCTAGCCATGCACAACCTCCATGTCTCAGAGGTCATGTATAACACTTGGCAGACTCATAAAAACGAGGGACATTTATAGAGCCCCAGAGATATAAAGTTGCATGGAGAGAGTTAGACATGGGACTTGAACCCAGATTTCCTGACTCCTCTAAGCCCATTTAGTCTGACTTTTCTCATTTGACAGTTGAGGAAACTGAGGGCCATGGTGGCAAAATGGCTAAAGATCATAAATCTAGGAGAAAAGAACTCAGAAACATCTACTTCAATAAAAAAAGGAGGAAACTGAGACCGAGGCAAGTTGTGACAGGCCTGAGGTCACATAGGTAGTCCCTGTTAGGAATGTGCTATAGGATACTTATATCTGCCAAGCGTCCCTTCACTGGCTTTTGGGCTCTTCAGGACTGTAATTCTCTTGTGTCATCTTGGTCCAGGAGTCACATAAGCATCCCCAGAGGATATTGTTGTGATAAAGCAGGGGAAGAGGGCTTTGCAGCACTGAGCTGCTTGGGCTCACTACAAATACTGTGGAATTATTTTGAATGGGATCTAACTGATTCCTTTCCACCTCCAAGCCAAAGGTCATAGTTTAGACAATGGATGCTTTTTATCCACTTGGTTTTTATAGTTTGCATATTTTGACTGATAGATTCTATGATTTGGATGGAACCAAATTTCTGTAACACAACAATGATAAAGAAAATAGAGCGGGCACCCAATAAATATGAATGTAATTCAACAAGAATTTATTTAAGATCCTTTTGTTGTTTGTTGGTTTTTCAGTCACATCTGACCCTCTTTGACCTCCTTTGGGGTTTTCTTGGCAATGATAGTAGGTTTGCTATTTTCTTCTCTAGCTCATTTGACAGATGAGGAAACTGAGGCCAACAGGGTTAAGTGACTTGCCAGGGTCACACAGCTATCAATTGTCTGAAACTGGCTTTGAACTCAGGAAAAAGAATCTTTTCCATTCCAAGCCCAGGTTTCTATCCACTGTACCACCTAGTTGCACTTATTAAGAGCCTAAGTGTTTTAAATATTGAACTAGGAGAACTAAGAGTTGGAGAGAGGTGGGGAAGGTCCAAGACAAAATAAACTGCAACAATACATATCCTCTGTCCTCAGGGAACTTACATTTTACTTGATGGAGTTGTATTGTACTGAATTCACTTACCGTAAGTTTAACTTAAGGTGGCATCCCGAACCTACATTACTGTTACAACGCCTTCCCTGCATCTGTCTTTAGCTGTGTTGAACTGAACCGGCAGGCGCTCAGGGAACCAAAGCAGCCCTTCAAACCCAAGAGGTCCATCTTCATTTTGGAGAAGCTGACCACATCAGTGGGAGAGGTGGTGAATGGGGAGCCCTTGCCCACTGTGCTTCAGCATGTCTCTGAAAACAGATTCAGACCTCAAGGAGAGTATGTTGGAGACCGAGCCGAGATGGTCATGGCCAGCTGCTGGAAAAGCACCCATGTGGACATGGCAGGTAATGGCATTAACTAATGCTTGGGAATCTCACCTGTGGTGATGGCCTTGGAAGCCTTCTCAACTTTTAGTCATTATGTTCTTTTTTCCCCCACATTTTTATTTTTTATTCATGTACATTTTTGTTACCATATAATTCCAAGCTGAATAAGATGACTCCTACCCAACAAATGACCAACTAGATTAAGGTGTCCAGCAAAGGGGAGCAACCACCTCATGAGATGGCAGCCTCTTCCACCTTGGGATGGCTCTCCTTGCTAGGCAGGTTAGCCTGAGAGGGACAAACTCAGCCTCCCTGAAACTTTTCCCCCACTGCTCTTGGCTATGTCCTCCAGAGCCAAATGGAACGAGTCCCAGTTGATGTTTGAGATGGCTCTCCCAAAGGGGGTTGGACCATCTCTGTAGCCCTTTCTCATTCTCAGAGTAATGGAGTAGGAAAACATTCATGCTGATTGAATTGAATGAGTAACTGTCAGCAATGCTGCAATGAAGAGCATTTTTTTTCAGGATGGGTCAATCCAGATTGCCTTTGCAGTGAAAAGAGCGCTGACTCTGGAGTCTGAGGGCCTGGGTCCATATCCTGCCTTTAACACTTCCTGAGTGACTTTGACCAAGTCACTTCATCTTCCTAAGTTTGTTTTCACTTCAAAATGAGGAGAGTGGCCTGAATGGTCTCTCCCAGTTCGATAACAAGGATCATCTCAACTCCAAGATTCAGGGAGATGCTTCAAGTCCTTGCCCAGCCTAGCCTGTGGCTTCTCCCGCCCTTCCCACAATGATAAATCCATCTGGCACCAAATTTTCTTCTATTCTTAGTTTCACCATCTGGGCGAAGAACAGAGAAGAGGTTCCTGGAGCCCCAGGAGTCTGAGTCAGCAGCCTCCTCGTCCCTCCTTTCCTTCATGAACCTGGAGCTTCCCATCATAAAGCGACAGCACATTTTCCCAAGGCTGGTAAGGAAATATTTACACTAAAATGGATGTTTAGAAAGGTGCAAAGGCCTTTTCTATTCTTGCTGTTGCTGAAGATGGGTTAGCAGAGCCAGTGGAGGACAGGGGGCTCCTGGCTTACACCAAGAGTAGGGCTCCATCTTAGAAGAGGAACTTCCCATAATTGTAGTTCTTCATTGGCCATATTTACACATGACTCATTGTGGTCCCATCCTCAGCAACATGGGAAAGCTGCATGGCAACTCTGCTGGCTTAGGGAGGTCTCAACAACCCATGATGTTCGAGCCCTGTCTGGTACCTTGGCTGGGCACTGGTGATATCCTGCTACTCATTAGCTGCTGCATCTTCTTTCTGGATTTTCTTCCTTTTCCTCTCCTGCTTCTCTCTCTCTCTCTCTCTCTCTCTCTCTCTCTCTCTCTCTCTCTCTCTCCCCCCTTGTTCTCTCCCACTCCCTCTCTCTGTCTCTGTCTCTCTCTTTCTCTGTGTGTGTCTCTCTGTCTGTCTTTCTCTGTCTTTATCTCTTAATCTTCTTTCTCTTCTTTCCCCCTTTCCTTCCTATCCCCTTGGCCTATCAGTGTCACTCACTGACTTTTGGTCCTGCTACTGATTCCCAGTGACAAAGAGATTGCCAATCCCTGGACAATACAATAAAAATAATAAAGGGATAGTTTTCTCATGGCTGTGGCTATTGGAAATCTCTCTCCACACATGATTTGGTGAAGATGGAAACATATATACATATATAGCCATACATACATTTATACATACACATATATGTGTGTATAAGTGTATATAATGTATTTATAAAATGCATTTATAAAATGGAAGTAATTTGTTCTTGGAGGAAGGCGCTGGGGATGCATAGGCAAAAGTGAGGCAAAATCTGGCTTCAAAGAGATTATAGTCTAGCGGGGGGAGACAATATTTCAATATCTGGGGATATAGAAGAGAAATACATAGTGGTAGAGGGTGGGGAGAATATTCACAGCCTTAGGACAGGGATCTGGAAGGGTCTCTCATAAAAAGGCTTTTGAAAGTTGCAGATTGGGGGGGGGGGAGGGTGTTCCAAGCCTGAGGGGCACTAGTGCAAAAACACAGAGGAAGAGATAGGTAAAGAACAGTAAGATGGCCAGTTTGGCTGGACCGCACAGCTTAGCTACTTCCAATGCTGCTCCAATAAGCATGGTGAATACTAGAACCAGAATCCTCTCTCCAACTTTCCTTGACAAGGTGTTACCCAGCCTTTGCTTTAAAGACCTTCAGTGATGGGAAATTTGTCCAACAGGTATGACAATAAAACCTGATGCATTTATCTGGATAATTCACATTTTCAAACCTACCATATTCTACTCCCCAATTCATTTGCATGGCCATTAAGTGTAAATATACTTTTCAGTATAAAAAAAATAACTCACTCCAGAGCTGGCATCAACTTTCTGAAATGAGTCTAAAAAGAAGACTAAATTTGGCTCTTTATTACTTGGCCCTTTCTCCCTCTCACCTTCTCATCCACCATCTCCAAGGAGCAGCGGGCTCACTTCTCATTTTCCAGCATCTGGATAGACAAATGGCTCCTGCTTGCTTCAAAACCTCTGATTCTCTCTCTTTGCAATCAGAGGGAACAGAAGTAAATGATTCTTCCTTGGCCTAAACCTTCAATGAATAATGCTTCCAGATTTCTGGCCTCATTAATGGCATCCTCCTAAGATTTCTGATTTCACCTTTTAAGTACTTCACAGGAAAGCTTCAAGGTGATGGAATTTTTTAGCTTCTCTTTTTCCTCCCTCCCCCCTTCTCACATAAAGACATAGCTTAAGAAATAAAACCTTTGGTTCCAGATGATTTTCATTTCCAAATATAACCTCCCTTGTCCCCCTCCTTCCTCTGAGGAACATCCTCTGGAACAAAGAATTAAAAAGGGAGAGGAGGGAAGGAACATCTTTAAGCAAAGATAGCCAGCCCATCTATGGAACCAATGTCCCACATCCACAGTTCCCCATCTCTGTAAAGAAGAAAGGAAGGTCCATTTCCCCCTCTCATATTCAAGGCATCTGTCAAAGACCACCTCTTGTCTTCAAGGAAATGTACAGCCCCATTTTGAAAGACTCAGGCTCTCATTATCAGGGAGCGCTGCTCCTTAGCATTGAGGAGAGAGTTCCTTTAACTCCATTTTCTAGAGGAGTGGTTTAGGGAGGAGCCCACATTGGATCTGGAGCCAGAGAGCCAAGCTTAACTCTGAGCCCTGCTGCTTTTATTGCTCATGTGGTTTTGGATGAGACTCTTCCTTTAGAGACTCATAGATTCAGAGTTGAAAAGGAACCTGGAGGTCAGCTAATAGTCCCCCTTTTTTAATGATGCCTCCTCACTTTACAAAGGAAGAAATGGGGAGAGGTTCAATCTTAATGGGCAGAACTGGGATCTGACCCCAGGTCCTCTGACTCTAAATCCATTGTTCTTCCCATGGCACTGGGCTGCCTGTCTGGGCTCAGCTTGATCCTTTGTAAAAGGAGGCCTTAGTTCTGGTGGCCTCCAGCTTTCCTTCCTTTGCTAAATGTACTATCTCGAGAGCTACATAATGGGAGATGGGAGTAGAGATTGTTCTCTACTTAATGCATATGAAGAGACAACTTACACATGAACAAACAAAAATGGAAAGTGTGCTCCAAAGGGGAGTACGCTTTCCATGATTCTCCTGCTCTTCTCTTGTTTTCTCTGACCTCCCTTTTCTCATCACATCCCATTATGAAGCCATGTCCAGTACCATTGTGTTCTGTAAGGAGGAACCCATACTCTCTGCATGGGAGGCAGAGGAATAATTTTTCATCCCTCCCCTCAGTTCCCAACTCACTTCACACTTATGTACTCCCATGACCAATCATCCATTATACCAGTGTGGTGGGTGAAAGATGAGATGACTGAGGAAACAAAGGTTTGATCTTCCAAGCATATTGATTTATCAAGCAATGTATGTCAATTACCTAACACATTGGGCCAGGCCCCTTCCTCAACTTAAGGATAGACTCCAAATAAAGGGGAAGGAGATGACAGATTTTTATACATTAAAAACAATTAATCAAATAGGGCCAATTAATTATAAAAGCAGTCCAACATTAGGTAATCCAATTTCTAATTGGAGGAAAGATTAGGGCTTTTCCAAGTTGGAAGATGGAGAGTGAACAGGTAATATTCCTTGAATTTAGAAAAAGAGGTGTCCCACTCCCCCCCAGTTATCTGTAAACAATCAAAGGAACATGGAAACAATGACTGAATGTTCAATATGGGACAAGTTTTCACATAAGACATATGGGCTGCTTGAGATGTATTATTAGGAGAAAACTCCTGGTATCAGTCTTTGGATCTGACTGAGTTTCTGGTCAGCATAACCCTGGTCTTTAGGTAAGGTCTCTAACCAATGGGTATATGGCATCCAGATTCCCAGCCACATAAGATTAGGCTAAAAACAATACGAGGTTTTCTCCTAAGTCTCACAACTGAATAAGATTTTCTCACAAGGCAGAAATTGGACTAGACCCAGAATTGAGTAGAAAGGGAACTGGGCCAGCACCAGAAGTGAGTCACAAGATGGAGTCAGTGTGATTCATTCAATTCCCACTCCCACTTGGTCTCCTATTCCCTTCCATTCCCTCACATTTCATATATTCGTAATCAGAATTACATAAGTCACTTACAGATCAAACTACTTAGAGGGCTCACAATGGACTGATCTTTGAGAAGGGAGATTTACATGTCACCAAGGTAACAATAGACTTAGTGTCATGCTTACAGCTCTTCTACTGCTCATCTGCTCTTATTATAGAAATTTGCTATAAAAGGAAAAGGTGGGATATCATTATAACAGTGTCAAGACTCATCCTCTCAAAAGCATGGACTGACCTGACATGTACCATAACAAGGGGAAAAGCTTCCTTACTCTATTTGATTTCAAACACGAATCATATCTGACAGCTACTCATAGAGGCACAAAGTATCAAAAGCCAGAATTAACCAGCTGGGAAATTTTCCTGTTCATTGAGGAAATAGCACATTGGGGAAACTGAGGCTCCTACCTTAGGCAATGTCAAGTTTGTCCCCTCATCTTTTTTTCCAGGGACAGATATCCACCAGTTGGCTTTCAGACTGCAATCATGCTACTTTCTACTATTGGCTTAATGCAATTCAGATAACCATCCCTGTAATCAAAACTCAAAACAATATCAAGTCCCAAGTTGTTTTTTTTTTAACCTCAACTAGCAAAATTACATTAATCACAATTTAGAGCTTGAATATTATTTATTTCTTTATATTCCCTGATAGTTACATTTCATTTTTCCTTTACTTGTAAATTAAATCTAACCACTTGTCGAGGTGCCAGACATATAGCAAACACCTGCTAGCTGACAAATATTAATGTATTAAAGTTACATCTTTAAACCACCCTATTCATTTTTGTAATTTTTATAAGTGGTAGGCAAAAATTTTCAAATGGAAACTTACTCTTCTAGTAAACATTATTATTATTAGTTTTCAAACAAAATATACCCCCATTTAATATTTAACAATTTTCAAATATCTATTTTTAATCACACTTAAAATAACTCAATTCATAAACTAAATTTAAAAGGAAGTTAATTTTCTAATAGCATTTCTGATACAATGATTCCCCAAAGTATTTCATAATTTAAGAGAATTTAGAAACATAATAACAAACACAATATCATATATTTAAAACATGAAACAAAATTTATTACCAGTCAGATGACATCAATTCAGCGGAATACATTTCCAGATTATCTCGCATAGGAATCATTGATCCTATTACCTTTGGTATTTTATACTAATCACATTTAAAACTTCATATACAATTACATTCAATTAAAGAAATAATAATGACAATGATAATTTTTAGTGCTTTTTCATTCATGTCCAACTTTTGGTGACCTCTTGTATCAGCAATGCAGCATTCACAATGCCTACAGTAACTATAAATATGCTGATATGGTTATTAATCACAAAATGTAAGAGGCTATCTACATGAGAAATATAGCTAGAGCATTTATTTAAATACCAGAAAACTGAGTCCCAAAACCAGAAAGTCAAAGCTAACACAGTAGTTATGAAGTTGGCACATGTAGTTAAAGTAGTAAACACCCACATTCTCAAGCCTTCAAAACAGGACAGGCTACCTCAGGCAAAGATCCTCCTCTCCTCACTCACGACAACTGCTCAGCATCCAGGCAGCTTGCTCCCAGCACTTCCGGCCCCCCAAAGTTCCCATCCCTGGCAGTCCTCAGCAGGAATCCTTAGCAGAGATTCTGGCAGGCTCAAAGAAAAAGGAGTTTGCTCTGCAACCATAACTGCTGCCGCTGCTGCTGCTTCCAGTCACCACGGCAGGGTGGTGGTTCTGGCTTTCTCTTGCTCCATCCCTTCCTGCTACATCAGCAAGTTCAAGGGATATGGAAGATCTTCAAATCCCAGTATCATTACACCTCTTTTGGGGTTTTCTCCACAAAGATACTGGAGTGGTTTGCTGTTTCCTTCTCCAGCTAATTTGACAGATGAGGAAACTGAGGCAAATAGGGTGAAGTGACTTGCCTTGGGTCACACAGCTATTAAGTGTCTGAGGCCAGGTCTTCCCTGACCTGAGGCCTGGTGCTCTATCAGTGTGCCACCTAGCTGCCCAATCATAACACTAATCAGCATTTTTCTAGTGCTTACCATGTACACTTCCCAATCACTTCCTAATCATTTGATCCTTATGACAACCACAATCCTCATGACAATAAAATAACTTAAGATCATGCAACTAAAAAGATTTCAGAGACTAGAATGTAACTTGTGTCCCTGCATTTCTTCAAGAATTCTTTTTCTCTCCAACTCCTTTATCTGAGAACCTGATCTGAGCTGAGAGATGAACAGGGTCAGAGGGGGAGGGCAAGATTAGGTTTAACCTGATCTCTCCATCCTCATTTCAAGCCAGTGTAGGAAAATAGAACATGACTACTCAATAAATCATGCCTTCAGTACCTCAATAACCCAAAGTAGGAGGAACCCCATTTCTTAGCAAGGGAGGCTTAAGAATCAGGAAGATCCCTTCAGTAAATTTATTCAATGGTTCAAAATTTATTAGTCCTACTAATTGAGTTTCATGCAACATTTTTTAAAAAATCATTTTTATTTATTTCATTAACTATGATCCAAGTACATGAAAATAGTTTTAACACTCATGTAAAAAAAAATTGCCTTCTAAAGTCCCTCCCTGATGCTCCTACCTTCTCTCTGAGAAGAAAAATAATTTAATATCAACTATAGCTGTGGAGGCATTCAAAACACATTTTTGTATTAGCTATGTTGTGAAAAAAACACAAAATAAAACAAAAATATATTTTTTTAAAGTGTGCTTCACTCTACATTCAGAGTTCATCAGTTCTCTCTCCCTCTCTGTCACTCTCTCTC
>JAQQSV010014132.1:0-12360 GCA_028646515.1 Pseudochirops corinnae | reverse complement strand
ACTAATGTCCAGTGTGAAAGTATTTGCAGATCCTATACTTGATTGCATGCTGCCATTGGGGGGAGGGGAAGAGGAGAAAATTTGAAACTCAAGGGATTGTGGAACTGAATCTTGTAAACTAAAAGTAAACAAATAAATCAATAAAAAATTTTTTTAAGACAATGATAAAATAAAAAAAAAAAGAAAAAATACTTGAGTTTAGATCTGACCTTAGATACTTACCAGCTGTATAACCCTGGGAAAATCACTTAACTTTTGCCTTCCTAAGTTTCCTCAGTGGTAAAATGGGGATAATCATAGCACCTTCCTCCCAGAGGTGGGTGGTAAATGATATAAATGAGACATTTGTAAAGCCCTTTGCAAACTGCAAAGCACTATACAAGTACTAGTTGTATTATGATTATGATTCAGTAATAAACAACTAAGATTTTTGGATCCAAGCATAGATTTATAGATACATTTATCAGAATTGAGATGTCATCTTAGTAGACCAGACCAGGATGGGGAACCTAAAGTCTGAAGGCCATATGTGGCCCTCTAGGTCGTCAAGAGTAGCCCTTTGACTGAATCCAAACTTTAAAAGGAGTTGTTGTGTAAAACTTGGACTCAGTCAAGAGGCTGCAGCCAAGGATCTATCTAGAAGGCCATATGTGACCTCAAGGTCACAGGTTCCCCACTGCTAGACCAGACCATTCCATGAGAATTTAAGTTTAAATTGGAGGGAAAATGACAAACAGACAAGAAGCAGAAAATATTTCTTAATATTTCTACAAAAAAATATTTTTTCCATCAATGGTAATGATTGAAACACATTTGGATTTTAACATTATAGTCCCCAATATGTTGTATTGATGTAGAAATGATATTAAAACTAAAATGGGGGAAGCAGAAGCTAGACCAGATCAAATGTATGGAGAGGAGGTCCCTGCTGGAGGGGACACAATTTGCGGACAGTGAAAGACTGATTTCTGATATATCTGAATGAGGGGAAGGTACTGAATTATTGGGAAAAAAAATCACAAATGTTATTGCTACTGAAAAAGGCAATTGTGAGGACATCAATAACCACCACCAACCCATATCCCTATTTTCTCAGCTCTACAAAATCTTTATGAGAATATATATCAAGGGCATCCTTGATAAAAACATGAGAAGGTAACAGGCTTTGGAAAAATATTCTACAGAACAGCACATTTTTGTAGTCACACAATTGTTTGAAAAATTCAGAAAATTCAAGATCCTGCTGTGCTCATTTGTCTACTATTTAAAAAAAAACATTTCATTTGGTCGAGTAAAATGCAAAAAGCTTACTGCAACAAGGGGTCTCCTATGCATATATTAAGATCATCTAAGATTCTTTGGAAGACACAGCGACAGAGATAACCTTGATGGATGATCCTCTCATTATTAATACCAAGTGAGCCATAAAACAGGGAGGTGTATGTTCACCCTTGGTGTTTGCTACTTTCCTGGAAGATGTTCTGCACAGAGTCCAAATGGATGGGAAACTCTATGGATAGTAAAATCTTTACTATTTGCAGATGACTTTGTTTTGATTGCATAAAGCCTTGGAGTACTGCAGGCTTACTAAATGATATCCACAATTACTCAAAAGAGATAAGCTTAACTACACACAGAAAAATTCAAGTGGAAGAAGAATACATATTGTATTGACTCTGATGTACGAATTTGGATATGTAGTTCAGGGAGCTGGCATATCATTCCAAACACATTGAACAGATGATGTAGATAGCCAGAGCCAAAATTCAATATAATGGGCTGGATTGGATCTGGGAAGTTTCATAGAGTTTTTGACGATTCCTAACTTCTCTCAGAGACATAAGTCAATATTTTAAATTTCAGATACTTCTGTTCTTAAATGAACTATGATTTCACTGATGTGGATAGATCTTCCAATGATGCATGCCCCAGTCTACACATGACTGCCCATCCTATGAGTTCCTCATCTGTGTCTTCCCAGGTCTTCCCAAAATGCCGAGAGTATTCCTCAGATTCTCTTTTTATTTCATAGATACCAAATGGAACATCTTGGTTACTCCCTGCTCTTATTACTTAACTGTTATTATATTGGCTCATTTTTAAAATGTTATGATTTACTCTAGAGGTGTCAAACATCCACTGGGCAACATTACAATCAGGCGATAGAGTGAAATCTGAACCAGATTGAACTGTAATTGGGAAATATCTAACATAATAGATAAAAATACAGTAGACCATAAATAATATTAATATGTCGTTTGCTGAGTGAATATGTGCACTGCCAGGGATTTAGTGGCCCTGTTTCTATTTGTTGGACAGCACTGCTTTATGCTCAGGTAATTCCTTGTTTTTAGCGTATAGCAACTGGATTAGAGAACCATGTACTTTTCCATTGTACTTTGGGCTCTAGAGACTGTAGTGTTTCATGACTTGAAATCATATAGTATTAGAAGGATATTGGTGTTAAAAAGATGGGCTTTTGTTTTGGGAGAAGCTAGGAGTCATTTAAAGAGTTTTGTAATTTCTCAGTGGCAGTCCAGTCCATTATCCTCCAGTTCAGTTTTGGACCAAGTTCATTGTTAAGTTGGAGCATCTGTCCAAGATTACATAGTCTGTATTTTGTTTCTCCAATTACTTTATGATTCAGATAACTGGCATTCTTTGTCCACTTGGTTTTTTTCTGCATGAATAGTATCACTGCACCGGGGATTGAATCATCTTCCCTACTTTTGTTTATTTTGGAAGATTAGATGGTTTCTCAGGCTATTCTGGTGAGAATCAGGGATGAGGTTACACTGGTTCAGGAATGAGTGTTGACAAATGTTTTACTATTGCTTGCAATTCTGATTAAGCATTTTAATACTTTAATATATTGCTCTTGCCTGCACTGTTTGTAAGATATAAGCTGAAATTAGCTGACTACTAGAAATTTCCAGAAAACAGAGTGGGGGCTTAAGCCAAAGTAGATAAAGTATAATTATCATATCAAATACCTCCACATTGAACCATTCATTCATGTAAATCCAGAATTGAGTGGAATGAAGATTATTCATATGGAACAGTGGGCAGACCCACAGAGGCTCAGTCCTCATAGAATCAGATGTGCTTTGTCTATTGCCAACTCATAAACAGAGATTCTGTGATGATTGTTTCCTGTCCACTTAATGCATGGTAAAGAGATCGGCTGCTGAAATGGAACAGAGTGTGCATACAAATGACCTGAATAGCTAAATCACATCATCCTCCCTCCTCCTCCAATGGCAAAGTGAAGGAAGAAATGCTTTAAGCTTCTGGGTGGGGAAAAAGGCCATTAGGACCTACTTTCTTCTCCTGGGCCAACATATGGCTGTAAATATATGGTCCTTGTAGTTTTTAGGTGAATGAGTATTGAGATTTAATGGAACAGGTTGTGACCTTGTAAGCTTTGGATGGCTGGAAAGGTCAGCAGAAGTCTGGGAGAAAAGGCCAAGAGGAACCAACCCTGAGGAGGAGGCTAGCTACCTGTTTGACCCAACCCAGCAATAGGCCAACTGAGATGCCATAGCCTGAAAATGAGGGTGTGACTTGTTAATCTACTTTGATTCACCTGAATTTGATTCATTTGGTGGTGGGAGGAATATCTATAGCAATCATTATAAATTTGAGTTTACTCTCCTCAAGATCTGAGTTGAATTGTAAAGAGGAGAGTGTGTCCCAATTTGGGGATGGCGAGATTTTTATACCTTGGTTTTTGTCATATCTTTCAATAAATATCCTTTTGATAGTTGATTTTAATTGATTAGTGAGATGTCGGCAGGCTAAATCATACTGGATTAGTATTACTAACTAACTGGCATTGGAAAATAATGTTGGGATAGTAACCATTGGTAATTAATATTGAGAGGAAACACTAGATCAGGGCTCATGATGATAGCATTCAAAGAATCCCACAGCCCATTGAGGATACCCTAGATCCTTGAGGGGGACACATAGCAAGCCAGACTCTAAAGATCTGACCTGCTAATGCCTTGGTAGTTTGGGAGAAAGAGAAGTCCAGAGTTTTATTTCACATAGATAACTATGTGCAGCTACGTGCATGCCTCACTTTGCTCGTCTATGAAATGAAGAGGTTGGAACTCTAATATCCTTTTCAAGTTCAAATATGAACTCTAATATCCTTTTCAACTTTCAATCTGTGATCTTATAATTTGTCCATAAGTTACTCAACAAATAAATAAGAGAAGCAAGATATAAGCTCAGGTCTTCCTGATTCCCAACTGAGCACCCTATCCACCCTGCAAGGCTGCTGTTAGAGATAACCGTAATGCATGGTAACACATGATAAATGCATTAGAGAAGCGTAAACAAAGAATGCTATGGAAGGTCAGAGGGGAAGAGAGAGCTTCTTCACTTTAAGGTAGTAAGACGATGATTTTTGACTGTCTTAGAAAGAGAAAAGGTGGCATTCTGCTCAATGCCACCCCAATTCAAGCCATTTCTGTAAGTGCAAATAAAAGGTGAATTAATTTTTTAACAAGACTTTAAGGTCTTTGGAGAGGTCAGTATGGGCACAGAATGCCTCCAGTATGGGATCAGCTCACTACTTATCAATGTCTGAAATGTTTCTTTCAAATCATTTATATTTTAGAACTTGGCTAAAGCATATGCTTGTCACTTACTGTGACTCTTGTTAATAGTAAATTTACCCATGTCTGAAAAATCCTTTAAGGAAAGTAGCTCTTGTCATCTAATAGTTCAAAATGATTCTCTTTCCCTAGTGAAAGAAGAGAGAAAACATCCAAAGTCACTGAGGCACTTCAGCAAACTTAATACCACCTTTGAAAGGGATGATTGCAACAAAAGCTGAGCAGAGTATATAATTCTACCTTCCACTGCTCAGGGTGAAGCAATAAGCTTTAGGAGAAAAAGGCAGTCACATTATATTACAAATGCTCCCTAATCTGAGTGGTAGCTATATCCTAGATTCATAGAATTGTCGAGCTACAACAGGGGACCTTAGAAATAATTTAGTTCACCCTTCCCCCTTCATTTTATAGATTAGGAAACTAAGGCCACTGTTTTCCTTTGGAAAATATCCAGCAGGTTAGGGATGGATTTTTTTTTGACAAGATATCCTTCCTGACCCCCCATAAATCATGTCCCATAGCCAGATAGCTGCTCACTGTGAAACTGCTTTCCCAACAAAGATACTGTTGGATGATAAGGATGAACTGATGCGGTAAAACAGGTCTTTTGTAGGTTTGAAGGCAATTCCCTGGGCTTGTCCTGCATTGGGATTTCTCTTCTAAAGAGCATTTCTACTTTAGTGAGCAGAATTCTCTTTTAGAATTTAGGCATCCCAACACAGGGCTGATTTTAGAAAATTTTACACATCCCTAAGGGCTTCTATGGAGGATCCCATTTGCATAAGTTTGAAGTAAACATTGGTGTTTTCACTCAGCATTTCTGGGCTGTGTTTCTATACATCAATTAGAGAAAGTGTCACCTTGGTGTAGAGAGTTAGCCTTAGAGCCAGGAAGATCTGGTTTCAAGTCCTAACTGACACATTGGCTGTTTGATCCCAGGCAAGTCTTGGCTTTTCCTTGCAATCCTTTAAGCCAGAGGTGTCAGATACCCAGCCCTGTTAATCATGACTGAAAAATGACTCAACAACAACAAAATAGGCCAGTGACACTGAATACTGGAACTAGATGGAAATATTTGGTCTTCTTTGAGAATGAGGGTTGAATAGTCACGACCACCACAACAAACAACAATAACAACAACTCCGGAACCAGATTAAAATGCAAATGGGAGATATTTAACAAAATGAAGAAAACTCTAATAGAACATAGATAATGTGAATATGTGGTTTTTTAAGTCAATATACAACTGTTGGGGATGCTTACATATGGTTCTGTTTCTAATTGATTTTGGCACCACTGCACTAGGCAACTCTCCGAGATTAGGTGGCTCATTGAATAGAATACAGGGCTTAGAGTCTGGAAGATCTGACTCCATATAGCTAATAGCTGTGTGATACTGGGTAAGTTGCTGGATCTTTGTTGGTCTCAGTGTCCTTATTTAAAATAGGGATACCGGACTTACTGGCCTCTAAGGTGTTTTCCCCCCCCAAGTCTAAGTTGAAGAGAAGCTGTTGACCTGCACTGGTTGAGACAACTTCCTTATCTAGGAATTCCCTATGCAAATAAAATGGCAGGTCCAGTCTCTATCTCTTATAGAGCAGAGTGTAGGAGCAGGTCCCTTTTCATATGTTGCCCTATCAAGATGCTGTAATTCACTCTTAAATGCCCATTAGAGGAGCAGCACTTCAGTGTGATGTACCTTCTGGCATTTGCCTGAACTTCCGCTGATGCAATTTGACTGGCCCTGCAGAGCACAAAAGATGGAATGAAGTTTCCTAGCATTAATGCTGATGTTTTACTTGTAAATATATTCATAGCACTTTGGAGCTGTTGAAACCTTTAGAGATTCATTTATTATACAAATATTTATCTTGTGTATTAACCAACCAGTACTGTGCCAGGTACCCAGGTGTGTAGATAGCAGTAGAAAAATTGGGAGGTTTGAAGCCAGAGTACTTGAGTGTGAATCCCTCTTCCCTAAGGCAGTTTAGCACTATGGGGCATTGCATTTGAAAGTTAGAGGATCTAGGTTCAAATCCTGAATCTGAGTCATATTATGACCTGTATAACCCCAGACAATAATTTAACTTCCCAAAGTATCCATTTGCTCAAGTGTAAAATGAAAGGTTTGGATCAGATTATACAAACGTCCCTTCCTATCCCTAAACGTATGATCCTCTGGATCTCAGGGCAAGTCATTTAACCTCTATGGCCCTCATTTTTCATTTTTGAGTTGAAAGAATTAAACTGAATGCTTTTTTAACTCATTTCAGTTTTCAGTCTGTTATCACATATCTACGTTGAATCTCTGTTTTAGAGGGGGAGGAATTTGAGCTGCAAAAAGCTGAAGTAATTTCTTTAAAGTCACATAGAAAAATGGTAAAAGCAGGATTGGAAACCACATCTCTTTTCTTTTAGTTCAATAGTTGTCCCTCTATGCAATGTAATATAATATCAATATGTGACATAATTGTTTGTCATAATAAAATGTAATGTAACTTTCTCCATCATTATCAGGAGCCATTTGTTAACTATCTCATGAAATCTAATTAGCATTGTGAGGATTTCAGAAACTATCCATCCTGACTCACACCTGCACACAAGTCCTACCTACAATGTGCCTATCAAGGAATCTGGACTCTGCTTTCATTCCTTCATGGAGTGTTACGTAAAGTTGCTGCCTCTCCAGACAGCTCATTCCACTTTTAGACAATTCTATTTAGTAAGAAACCTGATTCAAATGGAAGCAAACTATTTGCTCTCTCTTTTGTTTTGTTTCTTCTTTCTCATGTTTCATTCCATTGCTTATAATTCTTCTTTATAACTTGACTATTGTGAAAATATGTTTAATGTGAAGGTATATATAGAACCTATATCAAATTATGCACTGTCTTGGAGGAGGGAAAGGGGTAGGAAAGGGAAAGGGAGAAATATGTGGAACTGAACCTTGTAAACTAAAAATAAATCAATTTAAAAGAAAAAAAAGAAACCTGCTCCTCTATAAGGAAGGAAATAAGCATTTATTAAATGCCTACTCTGTGCCTGACACTGTTCTAAATACTTTGTTGTTCAATTAGTTTTCAATCTTGTTCGACTCTTCATCACCCCTTTTGGGGTTTTCTTGGCAAAGATACTGGAGTGGTTTGCCATTTCCTTCGCCAGCTCATTTTACAGACAAGAAAACTAAGGTAAACATGGTTAGGTGACTTACCCAGGGTCATATAGTCACTGTGTGTCAGAGATCAGATTTGAACTCACAAAGATGAGTCTTCCTGAGTCCAGGCCCAGCATTCTATCCACTGTGTCACCTAGCTGTCCTCTTAAGCACTTCACAAATATCTATTTGGTTTTCACAATAACCCTGAGAGGTAGGTGTTATTATAATCCTTACTTGACGGATGAGGAAACTGAGGCAGACAGAGCCTAAATGACTCACCCAAGGTCCCATGGCTAGAAAGTGTCTGAGGTAGGATTTGAACTCTGGTATTACTGATTCTATGTCCAGCATTCTATCCACTATGCCACCTAGTTGCTTTCAATTCTTCAACTTATGCTAGTCATTTCTCATCGTCCCATGTGAGATCCAACAGAAAAAGACTAAGCCCCTCCTATATGACAGTCCTTGAGGTATCTGAAGACACCTGAGTCTCCTAAGTATCCTCTTCTCCAAGCTAGCTATCCCTGGCTCCTTCAGTGGCTTTGAGTATTTATCCCTTGGATACTTTCCAGTGTTCTAGAATGTGGTACCAGAAAGCACTCTAGGTATGATCCCCCAAAACAGAAGTTGTTAGGTTGGTATGTTAAGTTGGTATGACTTTCACTTCCCTTGCTCTGAACACCATGCTTTACTAATTCAGATTCAGATCACCTGAGCTTTTTAGCTGCCTTGCCAAAGTATGTGTTCTTTTGATTTATTCATGTTGAACAGGCAGTCTAATAAAACTGGTTGCCTCTTTTCCACATGACGTATAATCTGTTCGTACCTCCTGGATTCTTTTGTACTGTTGATTTTACACTATATGGGCCCCTATTAAATTCCACTATATTTAATGGAGAGGCAATATGTCAAAGTGGAGAGGGAAATGGTCAGGGAGACCTAGGTTCAAGTTACACCTGGGAAAGTTATTTAACCTCTTAATGTGTAGGCATCTCTCTAAGACTGCAAATCACAATGAAGGAGTTCACTTGAATTGGTAAAGAGAGATTCCTTGCCTATGAGCTTTATATGTTTATGCAATCACAGGTCCATTACCTCTCCCCCTCCTTTATTAGATTCAGAAACTACAGAGAAGCACTGAGTTGGACTTTGGGTTGAAGAGGAGGATGATATTAAGTTGGACCAAATTTGGGGAAATAGGTACCACTTTGAATGACCCCCAAACTTCCCTTTGTCACAAAAGCCCATATTTTGAATGATCTTCTCCTGGCAATTATACATGGCTATGAATTATATAACACAATGATCTCAGATGAATCAAAAGATCAGGTGCCCCAAAGGGTGATGGATGCATGCTGAGTGTTAGTAGGCTGAAGCATATTGCTGGTAGTGACTTACTTGTATATGTGAAAAAAGACATTGTCAGGGACATACATGACCAGAAACAGACCAGACACACGATGACATACAAGTTGCAGAGAAGGGACTGACCTGCATAAGTAGAAGGAATTTTCTCACCTGGATGTTCTTATGCCAATGAAATCACAAGTCTGTCCCTAACTCTATGTACCTTTTGGAGTTGTTGTAAGGAAAGTACTTTGTAAATCTTAAAGACCTGTACAAATATGAGTTATTTTTATTCTGTCATCTGAGACATTAACTGCTCTTAACAACCCTAGTGATCCATGTTGGGAATTATAAAGAATGAACAAAAAGATCATAGAAATTGCCTTCTAGGGAGTTATATTAGAATACTGAAAGTACTTATATGGGCAGATCTAAAAGAGATATGGACAAACAACATTCAGTATGACTTTGTTACCTTTTTTCTCTCATCTTCACAAAGAGAGTATTTCCTTTTGAACCTTTCTTTCTTACTTTGAAAGTAATATATGAAAGGACTAAATGGAGATGAGAAATAAGAGCTGAAGGCTCATCTTGATCAGGAGGTCATGCTTGTAGGTTTGACTAACCTGTCCATGATATACTCTATTGGAATCTTAGAGCTGGAAGGGACCTTAAGGATAATCAAATTACCGCCCTCATTTTACAAAGGACAAAATGAGAGCTCAGTGCACCTCCTGCTATGTCAAGTTACCATCATTTCAGTCAGCAATAGCTTTTTTTTTAATAGAAAAAAGGGTTCTTTTGGCTTTATGTTCTATATATTGGTACTGAATACTTTGCTTAAGCCTCTGCATCCCAAGAGTCTGCTTTTTTGAGCAAAAAGATACCAGAGATGGTCTGTTGAGGGCAAAATGAGTTGTCTTGGCTAGGTGTATTGATGAGTTAGTATGTGTTTCCCATGGTACCCACAGTTGGGAGACATAATAGATATTCAATACTTTTTCAGTTGATTGAACACTAGGTTAGTGGATTGTACAGGGGCAGAAGAGGAGACAGAAAGTGTAAGGAAACAATTTCCAGCATCCATTTCCTTAGACCAAATGACATTTCCATATATTTTCTTCCTTTCTGTTATTCACCTTTCTCTTTCTTTATTGTAACTATTTATGGTCTCTCCTCCCTACCTAAAAAAGGAGGAAAATGCTTGGTTTTTCCAGCATTGAGTGGGACTGGAATGCTCATTGTTTTCAGAAACCTGTGTCACTCCTACCAAGGGCTTCCTGGATATCAAATTTGGTTCTCAGGAGTAATATTCAATGCTAGGTTTTAGTTCACTGGGAATACAATGACTTTTAGTGCCTATTCTGAGGACTGGTTGTTATATCCATGACAAAATTATACAGTAAAGTGAGTTTGTCTTTGGCACTCTGCCATCTCTCCTTCCTTTGCCAGCCATTTTCTTAACCTATCACTCCCTAGAAATCTATCTTGCTCTCAGCTAGCTGCTAACTAATTCCTGTTAGGTATTTGCTAAAAAAAAATAAATAAAATAAAAAGGAAGTTTTTCTTCTTTGAGAAGTACCTTTAAAGGAGATTCTTTTTTAAATATAATTATTTTGAGTTTTCAACATTCATTTCCATAAGATTTTGGGTTAAATTTTCTTCCTCTCCCCCTCTTCCTCCCACCCCAAGACAGAGTGCAATTCAACATAGGTTCTACTTATACTTTCATATTAAACATATTTTTACCTTAGTCATGATGTAAAGAAGAATTAGAATGAATGGGAGGAACCATGAGAAAGAAGAAACAAAACAACAAAAGAAAAAGGAGGGCAAGGGAAGGGAGAAAATCTGAAACTCAAGTGATTGTGGAACTGAATCTTGTAAATTAAAAGTAAATAAGTAAAAAAAAAAAAGAAAAGGACGGCAAATTGTATGCTTTAATCTGCATTCAGACTCCAAAGTTCTTCCTCTGGATGAGGATAGCATTTTCCATCATGAGTTTTTTGGAGTTGTCTTAGATCTTTGCATTGCTGAGAGGAGCTAAGTCTATCAAAGTCAGTCATTGCTCAATGTGGCTGTTACCGTGTACAATGTTCTCCTGGTTCTTTCTCACTTCACTCACATCGGTTCATATAAGTCTTTCCAGGTTTTTCTGAAGCCTACTTGCTCATCATTTCTTATAGCACTATAGTCTTCCATTACATTCATATACCACAATGTGTCTAGCCATTCCTCAATTGTTGGATATTCCTTTAAGGGGGATTCTTAAAGAATAGAAACATTTAAGACTCAAAGTAATGACTCTATAAGGGTAATAACAATAACTGGCATTTATATAGCATTTTAAGGTGTGGTAGATAGAGCATCAAGTCTGGTCTGAGACACTTAATAGCTTTGTGACCCTGGGAAAGTCACTCTAACCTTTTGCCTCAGTTTCCTCATCTGTAAATGAGCTGGAGAAGGAAATAGCAAGCCACTCTAGTATCTTTACCAAGAAAACCCTAAATGGGGTTATGAAAAGTCATACACAACTGAAACAATTGAACCACAACAAATGAACATTACTGTTACCTCATCTGATCCTCAGCTGACAGACCTGTGAAGTTGTGCTATAGTGTCAATATCATCACCATTTTACAGATGAAGAAACTGAGGGTGGGAAACTGAGGGGCAGTAGCTAGGAAGTATCTGAGAAACTTCCTATGTTCTCCTGACTGTAGAAAATAAATGATGGGGAGAATTTTTGAGGAAATGGTACATTCCCAGTGCCATTAAAAATCATTCTACATAAAGCTCCTCATAAAGTTGGTGTTGTACAAAAGACTTCAATGCCCATGATGTTTGGCACAAGTGTTTGCTTTTGCTAACCTAGGGTTGCTAGTTGTTCTTGCTCTTCCTTCTCCTATGTAAGAATAGGGACTGGGTTTGTGATTGCGTTGATATGGGTAATTCAGATGAGAAAATCACCTCTTCTGTAGCAGGTCAACACTTTCTAAGTTATAATCTTTAGAGAGCTGCCTAAAACAGATGTTGAACTCAAACAATTAAAAAAAATTCCCGAGTGGGGTATAGCAGATTAAAATATGTAATGCCATGCACCAGCAGATTCCCAAAGGAATGCTACTGAGAACAGCTTTTAGAGTTCAGATTACAAAATATAGTGAACACTCTGCTTATTCCATTACAAATCAAGACAAACATTCAAAACATTATAATATTCACAACATT
>JAQQSV010014131.1:0-12361 GCA_028646515.1 Pseudochirops corinnae | reverse complement strand
AAGTGAAAGAAGCTTTGGGAACAGATTTGTTGTGTTTTGATAAATATAAAGGAAGAAAGGAAAGGGAGTGAAAAGGGAATAAATTAGGGAAGAAAAGAGGAAGAAGATTGGATAAATGCACTGTCTCATGTAACTATTGTGCAACTAAAAGATTATACAAATAGAAAGAGGTTCAAGGAAGTTTACTTCACTTAAACCACATTTTCACCTCAATCAATCTAAGAAGAGTATAACACATACAAGTATAAACAGAAAGAGAAGAAAAAAGAGTGATTTTAGAAATGAATTCTAATTAAAAGGGAAAGGGACCTATGAGGAACAGTGAGAAAAAGGAATAATAGACATAGTAGGTTCAAGGATTTATTTAAAAGAAATAAAACATACTACAGTCTCAAATGGTGGATCACATAGAAAGGTTTAAAGAAGAAAATTGAAAAAGCAAAGTAAGATTCTCCTATGCGTTTTGGTCCAAGAGAATAGAAGAGGGTCAAGAACCTTGGAACAGATAACATCAGGCATAGTATACTGGTGTGAAGCATACTCCTTCTTTCTCAACATTTTTCCATATAAAAAATAAAGACAAGAGGGAGAAAACAGAGAATGCAAAAAATAAAATGGAAAATAAACAATTATAATTGTATGTGTGAAGAGGCTGAACTCTCCTATAAAAGGGAACCAACATAATGTTGTTTAACAGAAACCACAGTTGAAATTTTAAGAATTTCATAGGTTAAAGAAGAATTTGGACAAAAATCTATTATGCTTCAGCCAAAGTCAAAAAAAAAAAGGCAGGGATAGCAATCATAATGTTAGACAAGAAAAGAGCAAAATTAAACTTGATTAAAAGGAGAGGGGAAACCTTACATTTTGATGAAAGGTGCCAGAGACAATGAATTACTCATAATACTTAATGTACTGAAATCCACTCAAATATTAATTAATCTGTAAGATGCCTCCTTTTAGTTGAAATTTTTTAAATGGCTAAAGAAAGATGAGAATGTGAAAAGAATTTTTAAAATGATGGTTTCTAGATAGTAATGGAAAGATAAAGTATAATTCTTGACAAAACTTAGGACTTAAAAAATGATCACATGTTTGGGCATAGAATGAAGAAATGAAGAAAATTATATACATTAAAATTTTGTTCATTACAATATAATAAAGTATGTTCAATAAAGAAAAAATTATATTAACATTAATTAGAATACAACAATCCTCAGGAATTCATTATCAAAGAATAAATAATAGAATTAATTTCATGAAATACAATGACAAATATATGAAAATATAAAAAAAAAATTGGTGTATAGTTAAATCAGACCTTGTGGTGAAATTTTATATAATTAAATATTTCCACCACCAATAAAAGAAGATGGAATAAATGATCTGGACAAAATGTACTGGGTTAACTGGAAAGCATTCCAGAAGAAGTTCAGTTTATTAGTTTCACACCTCATAACACATACCATGATCAGCTCCAAATAAATCAATTAGGTATAATTGTTCACATCATAACCAAATTTGAAGATTGATGAAGTAATTTATTTTCATATCTGTGGATAAGAAATTAGAACCAAATAAGGAATATAAAGGATCAGAGAATATAAAATAGAGGATTTTGATTACATAAAATTAAAAACATTTTGTAAAACAAAACCAATGGGACTAAAATTAGAAGAGAAAGATAACTTGAAAAATTTAAATCTTTGTTCAACTTTTATGTAATAAGTCTCATTTCCAAGTCAAATAATGAGTTTATTCAAATTTGAGAGAATAAGAGCCATTTCACAATTGATAAATGGTCAAAGTACTTGAACAGGCAGTTTTCAAAGGAACATTCAAGGTATACAGAAATATGAAAAAAGTGCTACAAATCACTAATAATTACTAAGCAACTCTAAGATTATATGTCATACCCATAAGAATAGTAAATATAACAAAAACAAAACAACATATATTGGAGAGGCTACAATAGACAGGAATATTATTGCATTATTGACTGAACTATGAATTTGTCCAGCCATGCTGGCAAGCAATTTGGAAGTATATCCAAACATTCACTAAATTGTATGTGCTCTTTAACCCTGTGATGCCACTATTAGGTATATTCCACAAGGCCATCAAAGGAAGAGTAAAAGAAATTGTGTGTGTGTGTGTGTGTGTGTGTGTGTGTGTACACACATATATTTAAAACAGCTTTTTTCTTTTTGGAGTCTTAGTGTCCTTATCTTACCCATGGTGGAAGTGTAATGGGCACTCACATGTCCATTCTTACTATTATTCAGTAAAGATATTTTAACCTGTTATAGTTTTTGGACCTGGGATGGCTCTCCCTCCCTAGGGCAACCTGGTGGCGCTCTGCTCTTTGGGGCTCATTATATTGTTGCTGGACTTTGCGAAGATTCCTGATCAACTTTAGCACTATACCTCACCCTCCCTGAACACAAGTAATGCAGGGTATCAGGCTCCCCTGCAGCAATGACTACAGGCACATGCCATAAAATCTCATACCACAACTCTATTTGTTCTGGCAATGAACTGAAATCCAAGGGATTGATCATACCATTTGGAGAATGGCTAGATAATTACATTTCCTGAATGTGATGGAATACTTTTCTACTTCAATAAATGATAAAAGGGATGGTTTCAGGGAAATTCTTATGAACTGATGAATAATAAAATAATTCTAATAAAGAGAAAGATAGTAGCATTAAAAAAGACACAACTTTGAAAGATTTAAAAACCCTAATAAATACAATGACTGACTAGAACTTCAGAAGTCAAATGATGAAAGAAGCTGCATACTTCCTAATAGAGAGGTAATGTACTCAGGGTACAGAATGAAACATAGATTTTTGGATATGACCATTGTGGGAATTAATTTTGCTTAACTGCATATCATACATATTTCTTACAAAGATTTTCTTTTGCTTTTGTTTTCTCTTCCAATGAAGAATAGGTTTGGAGGGAAGGAAAATAATCATTTTTTGTTGGAAAAATTAAAAGAAACTCTCGTTGTTGACAAATGATAAAGAGTCAACATTGTAAAACTCCTTTGGTACATACTAAGTTATGAGACCTCCAACGGCTTGCAGTATAGGCTCCTGCATGACCCTCTCCTTGCAGCAAAACAATACAGGTCAACATTAAGATAAACATCTTCATAATATCTCTTCTTTTGTCCCTTCTTTCTTCTGGTACTGTGAAAACCCTGTTGCAACCCCTGAACAACTTGTGCTTAGGTTATTGAGATAACTTGCTGGTTTACACCCTCCCTCGAATCTTTCTCCATTATAATTCTTCCTTGGTTCAGCTGCCAAACTTATCTTCACGAACAGCTATTTCACCCTGGCTGTTCAATAAAGTCTGTTGGCTCCCAATTACCTCCAAGATCAAATTAGAATTTCTATGCTTTGCTTTTAAAGTCCTTCATACTCTGATCTCTTCTATTTTTCTATTATTGTTATTCCTTCTTTGATTCAATGGCATTTTCTTCAATACTATTTCTTGTACACATTCCTAAATGTTTTCCACGAATTGAACCCCATGCCTAGAGTAGTTTCCTTCCTTTTCTTCACCTTCTGAGTTCCCTGCTTTCCTCTGAGTCAGCTGATAAAACTGAACTTTCTACAGATCTGCTTTAATCTTAGTGCCTTCCCTCTCAGAATACTGAAATGTGTGTGTGTGTGTGTGTGTGTGTGTGTGTGTGTGTGTGTGTGTGGAGAGAGACAGAGAAAGAGTTATATAGTTATACACAGTTATAATGATAATAATATATATAGTATGTATTATCCACATATATATAACATATTTAGTCATATATAAATATATTATTCCTATTGTTAGATATAGATACATTTATATATGCATATATTATATACCTTTTTTGTATATAGTTGTTTGCATTTTGTTTTTCAGAATAGACTGTGAGTTCATGGAGAACAGGGACTGTTGTTGTTTTATACTTTTGTATCAGCACTTAGCACAGTTCCTGGCATATAGCATTTGCTTACATGTTAGTAAACTAACTGACCAAGAAAAATACAAGGCTAGCCAGACTCCACAAAGGTATGCTGTTGTAGCACATCAATGTTTTACCAGGCTCTTTTATTTTTTCTTCTGTCAAAGCACCTATCTCTGAAGTGCAAAATTGTCTTCAGATACGTGGGTGTGAAAACCTGAACTAGTTTTGTTTCTACGGCTGATTAAAGACTTTAGTTTCTATGATATTGTGGTTTTCGAGAAATAAGGTGGAGAAAGAAGAGAAGATGGTCAAGGTTAGATACATACTGCTCAAAGAAGCTGGTTATTTTAATTTTTGGAATAGTTTGACAATCCATTGGTAACTAAAATGGGGCAATTTCATTAACCTGGACAAGATTGGGCACTGTGATAAAATTTCATTTCATTTCCTATATACATATATTCAACAATAATTCAACTGGAACTTTTGGATATATTTCTCTTGGAGATTTAGGTTTCAGTGTTCTTTTGGCTAAAGAGATAGAACTAGATGGGCCTCTGATTTATTCAAATATGAAAGGGAAAAACAGCAATACTTTGTTTTGTTGGTTTTACTCAAAAACTGATATTTATTATTTATTTCAGTAATATGTCAATGGAATACTTAAATTGTGAAATATACTGAGTACACAGTTCTTTGGATTATACAAGGCAATGTAGTTAACATAACTTTGTTATGCTATAAGAAAAAAAGAATACACACACACATACACACAAGTGCTCAAAGATATTATAGAACTTTGAACAGATACCTAACACTAATGAAGGACTGGATTCTAACTCAATTATTAAGTCACTGGTTTCCATTATGGACATAGTTTGTCCAGGTACAAGCTATTTTGAATTGCTGGACAAGACTGACCAATAAAGAAAAACTTAGAATTTAGAGTCAGGTTGACAGAGGGTAGTAGGTTTTATTTTTGGTTAGAACCAAACTAAAATGTTTAGAATGCTGATATTGAAGCTGCCCACTATTACAGAGTCAGTACTGTCACTGAGAGCTCCCTGCTGTCCTCTCCCCCATCTTACATAATACAGATGTCCTCTGACACTATCTTCTCCTTCACCTGTCTCACATGAGTTTACTCTTCTCCTTACCAAGCAAACTCCTCACCACACATGAGAAATACTATTTCATCTCATATTCTCTATTGCCTTGCCTCCTCTATCATCAATCAATTTATCAATAAATATTTTAAGTGCCTTCTATGTGCTAGGCATTGGTGATACAAAAAGACAGCCTCTGACCTCAAGCTTACAGTTCCTTCTCTTTTACTTATATTCTGTTTCTCCCTACTGCCTACAGATATGTCCTTGTCTTCTTCATCCTCAAAAAACCTCCATGATGTATCCCTCTCCACTAGTTTACCATTCCATATCTCTCTTCCATTTTGTGGTTAAAATCCTTTAGAAGGATATCTACGAAAGTTGCCTCAATTTATTAAGTGTCTACTATGTGCCAGACACTATGGTAAATTATGGAGATGCAAAAAGAAGCAAAAGGTAACATTTAATAAGTGTTTACTACGTGTCAAGTACTATGGAGTAGTTCATGGGAAATAAGCAGGTTGAGGGACTGAATGGTTAAGATACTTGAAGAAGAGTCAATATGTATGCTTAAATCTCTACAATTTTTCTTCCGATCTCATCATTCGAACAAAACTGCTTTTTGGATTACTAATAGTATCTGAATTGACAAATCTAATGTCCTTTTCTTAACCCAAATCCATTTTGACCTGTCTATAGCCTCTGACACTGCAGATTGTCCTCTTCTCTTTCACACCCTTTTCTCTTGGTTTTTGTGACACTCATCTCTCCTGGTTTTCCTTCTATGTATCTGCTTCTCATCAGTCATTCCTCTAGGTCTTACCTGCTAATTATGGATGTCATCCAAAATTCTATAATGGTCCTTCTTCTTCCTTTGCTTCATTTTATTTGGTGTTCTCCTTATCTCCTCTGAATGTGATCATCTCTATGTGGATGATTTTTAAATCTGTTTATCCAGTCCTAACCTCTTTGATAACTGCTAGTCTTGGAGCTCCTGCTGCCTATTGGATGACTGACTAAATGACTCACTAGAGGGTTTGGTGAGACATTTAGTCAGAATTAGTTGAGGTTGATACTGAGAATTCCCATTCAGGTATGGTCAGAATAAAGTCAGGCAACATAACAGTGTAGAATAAAATTCCTTACTGAGAAGGACAAGTCAAGTGCATGCTGTGAGGGGCAGATAGATGTATAATCTACGTGTCAGGTCATGATGGTGAAAAGGGGAATATGAGGCAAGGTCTACTAGAACAAGGTTGAAAGTACAGTCAGTTTTCTACGTAGAAATATTGATGATCAACCTCCTGGTTTATTTTAGATCTTGTGAAAGCTTCTTTTTAAAGGTCAAGTAATCCAAGACGTGGTTATTACTTTGTGGGATCAGCCTGGTAAGCTCATTGATGACCTACTTCCATTGTAGTTCTTCCAACATCTACTAAAATTTTAGGTCCATAACTTCACAGCAATTGAACAGTGAGCTATTTTCACAGGCAGAGAGAAACACCATAACAGGAATCTTGTTCAGCTAGGAAATCAGTCAAAGAAGTTCTTCATTCTCTGTTCTGTAAACAGCCCTATAGTCTATAAGTAGCCTACAAACTGTAAATTAATTCCCTATAAATTTAGGCAAGGGTCAGATTATTTGCCAAAGCCTTTTAGAATCCATTGCTGTAGCCTAGGAACCTGACTAGACATTTCATTTTAGGTCCTGGAACACTTCCACCAACAAAAGGGATATCTGGAACTGTGTCTTCTAGGACTAGTGTTTCTGAGTCTTCAGGCAAACCTAGTCCCAGAATGTCACATCTTGTTCAGGCTACACCTGGTTTTAAAGTAATTTATCCTACAGCACTCTTCCTTGGGAATAGTCTGAGACAAAATGAATCAAAGTTAATAACATGCATACAGTCCTAGTCAATGACAACAACTTGGTTAGGCCAACAGTTATTAGGTAATGGTAGCTATGATGGCTTACTAGTTGAGAGAACTTAGGCAGAATAGCTAGAAGATGATATTGGTACAAACTAAAGAGGCACAATGATCATAGTTTTGGAGAAGAGATGGGAGTAGCAGCAGCAGCAGCAGTAACAGCAACAGTAGCAGCAGCAGCAGCAGCAACAACAGCAGCAGTAATAGAGTAATAGTAGTAGTAGTAGCAGCAGCAGTAGTAGTAGCAGTAGTAGTAGTAGTAGTAGTAGTAGTAGTAGTAGTAGTAGTAGTAGTAGCAGCAGCAGTAGTAGTAGAAGTAGTAGTAGTAGAAGTAGTAGTAGCATCAGCAGCAATAGTAGTAGTAGTAGAAGTAGTAGTAGTAGTAGTAGTAGTAGTAGTAGTAGTAGTAGTCGTAGTAGTAGTAGTAGTGACTAGCATTTATATCACACTTAAAGATTTGCAAAGCACCTTACAGATACTTAATCCTCACAACCACTCTGGGAGATAGATACTTTGTAATCCATATTTTACGTATGAGGAAACTGGGGCAGAGATTTAATGACATACCCAGGGTCATATCAGAAACATTATCAATATTATCTCATTTAATCTTTACTACAACTTTAGGAGATAGGCATTATTATTATCCCCATTTTGCTTATGTTGAATGACTTGCTTGTGGTGAAACAGCTAATAAGTGTCTGAGGGCAAATTTGAACTCAGATCCTCCTTTATCTGCTGTACTACCTAGTTACTGAGGAATGACATGACTGAACTCCTCAAGAGGTGAGCATATTATGAGTGTAACAAATGGGACATATGAAGACATATTCATTCTGTAGCAGAGTCAAGAAGCCAAAAGGTATGTGAAATAAGAATCATGGAGCAACTGGGAACAACGGTTGGTCAGTCTAGGAGATGTGATTAGTGGAGCATTCATTTCTCTAGGATTCATTAGAGAATTCTATACGATTTACCCAAGGAAGCTCCATCTGTGGACTCCTCTCTGGGGGCCTTCTAATCAGTATTATATCTGATGGGCATATCATAAGCCCACGAAGTATTTGGGGGTCCATTCCCACTGTGGAAGACTTCATTGTCACACGTGGTCTCTAAGTTAGACCCAGAGTATTATGTATTGGGAGGAGAAAGCAATGGGTCATATACATGGATGGTGTTAGAAGGGAGGAGGTGTTAGCAGGGAAAGCATTGTCATATAGGTCATTCTTATAGGTAAGAATCCTTGACAGCCTCCATGCCAACTGTGTTTGCTATTTCCAGAGCCCAACCCACAGCTGTTTGCAACTTAGTTCTCAGAATGGATTTCTGTGTCCAAAAAGAGCTGCTGATTTTCTGGTTGATATTTTCATGTCCAACTCTCTTATTTCTGCAGCTGCTGTTTCCCAGAGGCCACTAACTCTGCCACATTATTTGAGTCTCTGTGTCCAGATGTTCCCAACATGTTTCTTCTGCCTGTGCTCTTTGAGGCTGCTCCACTTCTACTCTCTGTCAAACATCTAATGGGATATGCAGGCTTTGTCCATATGTATTCTAGTGTAGCTGCATTATAAGGAGTAATGTTGCAGGAATAGGAGGTGGGCTGCATTCCATGATTTCATTGTTAGATATCTAGAATTTTAGAGGGCAGGGGAAGATCTTTCCCACTTCTATATAGCAGAGGTCTGAGGCTTTCATTGAAAGACCTCCTGATCTCAGTGCATGAATGTATACACCCACAGGAGACTCCATGTACTCTTACAATCATATCATTACTTAGAGTGCATAGTCTTTCATATTAAAGCAAGTGCTTAATACTATTTTATTGTTTTTTGATTTTTTTTTTGGAGGGGGGAAGCTATACAATTGGGGTTAACTGACTTGCCCAAGGTCACATGGCTAGTACATGTTAAGTGTTTGAGTTTAGATTTGAACTCAGGTCCTCCTGACTCCAGGGCCAGTGCTTTATTCACTGTGCCACCTAGCTGCCCCAATACTATTCTACTAAAATAACAAATGTAAGAGTCTCCTTTACTTCAAATATTTTAGAAATTTCATATTTGTGCACAAAAACCAAAAAATGTCAAAGGTAAGGTTATTGTAGCAAATTTATTTTTCCCACAATTACCACATGCTATACATTTGGAAGCTGTAACTACTTTAACTAGCAATCAGTGTCATTAAGGAGCTGAACTTGACTCTCAGTCTTTTTCTATAAATTCAGAGAAAAAGTAAATCTATGGCAGCTAATATCCCCTTGATCTTAAATTTTCTACCTTTAAAATGGTTCTTTTGTTTGTCCCAGAAGGGCTGTATCAGAGAATACAGATAAGTAAACTGTGATACCACAGATTCCCTTTCACAATCCTACCTCCTACCAATCCAATATTCATACATTTACAATTGCAAGGGAGAGAACATAGATTATTTCATTCCAAAAGTCAAATCAACAAAGACTTACTAATTACTTACAATATGCCAGGCATTCTGTTTGGTGTTGGGAATACACGGCTAATAATGAAATATGAAATGAGTCCTGATTTCAAGACACTTACATTCTATGAGGAAATTAGGCTAGATAACGTGTCCATATAAAATATGGAGAATAAATCAAAAAATAATTTCAGATGGGGGTTACTAACAATTGGGAAGATCAGCAAGGTTCTATGTAGAAGGTGGTAATTGAACTGAATTTTAAAATACACACAAGATACAGTAAGTAAGTGTTGAGGAGGAAGCACGTAAAAAGAATTGAAGGATGGCCAGTGTAAAGGTATGGATATGGTACTTGGCAACCCATTTGTGAGTATTAACATAAAGTTCAACTGGTCAACTAAAGAATGCAGGATGGGAATTTGGGGGTTTAGTCAAGATGGCAGCATAGAAGGACAACTCCCTAGCTACCCCCATAACCACCTCAAATACCTATAAAATATGACTCTAAACGAATTTGAGAGCTCCAGAACCCACAAAAGTACAGAGAAACAAGCCTCCCTCTCAAGGTAGCCCAGAAGGCAGATGGGAAGGGTTTGTGGCAGCACACTGAGAGCTGAAATAAGCTGCCTGAAACCACAGCTGAGCCCTGGGGTGGCCAGGACAAGCTGCAGTTGGAGCATTTGGGAGAGTGGATCACTGACAGCTGTGGCAGTTTCCAGAATTATCAACACATAAGAGCCAAGGACAAAGTGAAAGATCAGTGGAACTCAGCTAAATTTGGAGGAGAAAAACGGGTCTGGCCATCTGTCCCCAGAGCAAGAAAGCAGCAGAAGTGGAGGCCCTGCAGCCACCTCCACATGGCTGCTTCAGAGATCATGACCTGCAGATTGGAGGGGGGCCAAGCAATCATTCAAAGTTTAAGTGCTCTTGCCTTAACCAGCCTGGATCAGGATTGTGTACCAGGGTAGTGGTCCTGAGGTGTGTGACCAGTGAGCCAACTCTGGTGGGGACTGCAGAGATGGCAGTCTCCTAATAGCTCTGGCAGCTGCAAAAAACCCCAGGAATTTGGGACAAAGCCCTTCCCCCTGGAAGCAGAGATCTACTGTGGCTCAAAAATCAAGTTACTTGACTAGCAACATGAGCAGGCAAAGGAAGCAAACAAAAGCTCAGCAATCCAACTTTAGATTCCTTTTTTGTGGACAAAAAGGCTCAAAGCATGGAATAGAAGGAAGACAACACAGTCAGAACTCCTGCACCAAAAACTTCCAAGAAAAAATGTAAACTAATTACAGGCCATAGAGAAGCTTAAGAAGAATTTTGAAAACCAAATAAGAGAAGTGGAGGAAAAATTGGGAAGAGAAATGAAAATGATGCAAGAAAATCATGAAAAGAGAGTCAACAACCTGGCTGAAGAAAATAACACCTTAAAAAAGAGATTAGGGGAGGCTAGGTGGCACAGTGAATAGAGCACTGGCCCTGGAGTCAGTAGTACCTGAGTTCAAATGGGGCCTCAGACACTTAACACAAAAAAAACTAGCTGTGTGATCTTGGGCAAGTCACTTAACTCCAACTGCCCTCCAAAAAGCAAAAAAACAAAAAAAAAACAAAAAAAAAACATTGAAAATAGATTAACTCTAACGGCAAAAGAGGCCCAAAAAGCCAATGAGGAGAAGAATGCCTTTAAAAAAGTCTAATTTGCCAGATGGAAAACAAATCTCAAAAGCTAATTGAGGAGAATTTAATAATTCCCTCAAAATTAGAGTGGAGTAAATGGAAACAAATGACTTTATGAGAAATCAAGAACGTAGGATGGGGGGGCAGAGCCAAGATAGCAGCATAGGAGCAGCAACATATCGCAGCTTTCACATAGCCACCCCAAAATACCCATAAAATATGACTCTAAACAAATTCTAGAACTCCAAAACGCACACAAATATACTTTCTGCTGAAGTCAGCTTGGCTTCATGGAACCATCTCACCTCTGCAAGCCGAAACCAGCCTAGCCTGAAACCACAGCTTTGCCCCAGAGGTGGCTGGACAAGAGGAGCTGAGCCCTGGCTGGAGCTTTGGGAGAGCGGATCTTTGGCAACTGTGGTAGTTCCCAGAATTAGGTTGGTGGAGCTCTGCTAAATTGGGGGCTAAAAGCATCTGGCCAAATCACCTCCAGGGCAACGAGGCCACAGAAGCGGAGGTCTTGCACCTGCCTCCACATTGCCTCTTCAGAGCTTCTGGTCTGCAGACTGCAGGGGGACCAAGCGATCATTCAGAGGCCAGGTGCTCTCGTGTTGAGTGGCCTGGATCCGGATCGCGGTCTTGGGCGGGGGTTCTGGTTTTTTTTTTTTTATGGGAGCCGGACTTGGGGAGGGACCCAGCAGCCTACTAAAATCTCCGGCAGCTGGGAAAACCCCAGCAATTTGGGACAGAGCTTTCCCCTCTGGAAGCAGAGTTCCACAGAACTAAAAAAAAAAAAAAAAAAAATCACAGACTGACCAACCACAAACAAGAATAAGCATAAGAACATAAGAAGCAAAGTAAGAACAACAACCAAACCTTCAATTCTTTCTTTGGGGAAAAGAAGGATCAAGGCAGGGAGTGGGAGAAGGACAGAACAGTTGGAGCTCCCACACAAAAAGCTTCCAACAAACATGAAGATTGCCTAAAAGCTAGAGATCAGCTGAAGAAGGATTTTGAAAACCAAATGAGAGAAGTGGAAGAAAAATTGGGAAGAGAAATAAGAATGTTGCAAGAAAATCATGAAAATAGAGTCAACAACCTGACTGAAGAAATTAACACCCTAAAAAATAGATTAACTCAAATGACAAAAGAGGCCCAAAAAGCCAATGAGGAGAAGAATACCTTAAAAAGTCGACTTTGCCAGGTGGAAAAAGAATCTCAAAAGCATTCTGAAGAGAATAACTTCTTCAAAATT
>JAQQSV010014130.1:0-12362 GCA_028646515.1 Pseudochirops corinnae | reverse complement strand
TAGTACCTGGATTGAATTGAGAACTTACTTGCTAAAGGAACAAGTTAGACTGTATTTTGACTTTCTCTTGTCTGTGAATGTTTGCTGAATAAATGGAGTTTACTATGCTGGTAATCTGAACCTTGGAAGTTGTCTTTGCTTGGCATTACAACCTTGAACATTAGAATTGGGCAAGTGAAGCCAGTGAAATTATGAGAGATTAATAAATGATTAAACAAAATATGAATAATGAAAAAATAGAAAGTGCAACATCTTATAAGAAAAACAACATATTTGGAGACTAGATAAAAAAGAAAATATAAAAATAATCAGACTAAATGAAAGTTAAATTTAAAAAAAGAATCTTGATACAATAATGCAAGAAATAATTAAAGAAAAATTGTCTGAAGCATTAGAAAAAGCAAGGAAAGAATAAATAGAAAAAATTCATTGATCACCACTTTAAAGAGATCCTATGAGGAAAAGGCATAGGAATACCATACAAAAGTTCCAAAATTCCAAGCTCATGGATAAAATATTAAAAACATCAAGATTGAAATAACTTAAATATGATGGTGCCACAATTAGAATCACACAAGACCTAGCAGCAGAGGCATTAAAGGACTGCAGGTCTTGGGACACAGTATATCAAAGAGCACAAGAACTTGCACTCCAGTCAAAAATATTATACCCTGAAAAATTAAATATTTTCCTGAATGAAAAAAGTGGACATTTGATAAACTCTCAGACTTTTGAGACTTTGTTTAAAAAAATCCTGAATTAAATACAATAGACATACAAGAACCAAGAGAAATATAAGGCACACACGAAAGATTGATTATAAGGGATTTATAAGGACAGACTATTTACTATTTATGTATGTAAAATACAATATGTATATCTAAAATTCTTACTAATAATTGGGTAGCCCATAAGAAAGATTGGGGTAAACAGGAATATGATATGAATTTAAAAAGTAAAACCATTTAGGAACATTTAAAAAAATTATTATTTTATACAAATGAAGTGTAAGGGGAAGAATCAATGCAGAGGAATTAGATGGGGAGAAGAGCTAGTAGTTCTGGTAACCTGCTTTCATTAAGAATGGGTTTTAGAGGCACCAATACACATATATTTAGAAGAGTATAAAAGTCTTCTAAATTCAAAAGAAATAAAATGATAGGGGCATAGAGAAGGGTGAGAGGACAAGGGAGAGATCTTTAGAGGGGAGGGCAAGGGAATAGGTAAAAATGGGTATAGAAAAGTCTTTAGATTTATGGGAATGGGAGGATAGGGGAAGGATCTTTTGGGGGGTAAACAAGTAATAGGAGGGCAACATAGTGGGTAGAAATAAAGTAGAGGAGGTGAGAGGGATAGAAAACAAGAGATATGAACAAACAAAAAAAAAGATTGGGAGTAGAGTATGTTTGGGAAAGTATATGTCTGTATATGTCTATATGCATATATACATATACACACATACACACATACATATATGTATATGTATGTGTTATTTATATATGTATATGTGTATGTCTATATCTATAGCTATAGAGAAATGTATCCAAACTTTATTGTAGCCTTTGGTGGAGGTGGAGGGGGAAAAAAAAAGAACAAAGTAAAGTACACAGCAGAGGACAAAAGAAAACCTACAAAGAAGCAAAGAAAAAAAATGGACAATTCTCAATACAACATGAATGATTTATCATACAGATTTTCTTGAAATGAACATACATTATTATATGTTTTGAATCCTCTCATTCTACTATGCATACAACATGTGTTTTTTTTTTCTTGGTTTTTAAGTTTCAATATTTATGTTGATGATATATTTTTGTTCCTTTTCTCTCTTCTGTATTTGGTTCTGGACCCCAAGTTTAAAATAAAATTTAAGCAAAAGAAAACAAATGTAGTCATTGATTTCAATTAATACACTGTGTCTCAGTCTCTACCTCTACTACATGTAAAAGAGCACTTACCCTCAAAGATAAAGGAAGGTTTAGTGGGGCAAAGATTGTGCAATAAAGGCAGGGATTCTTCTAAGCTATCCCTGAAACCCCTCCAAATACCTTTAAATAATAACTCTAAACAAATTTGTGAACAAAATCCACAAAAATGTGGAGTGAAACTATTTTCCAGCCCAAGATAACTTAGAAGGTTAGCAGAAAAGATCTGTTGCACCATGGTAAAAGAGGAAGGAAGTTCAGCACAGGCCATGCCAGTGCAGAACAGGCATTAGTAAACCAGGTGTAGTCCTCAGAGTGACTGAATCATGGCAGCCCTGGTGGTTTCCAGACCTGTCAGCCCACAGATGGTAAGAGGATCAGACAATGGGTCAGAAGGAGATTTACAGGAGTCCCTCTGCTGGCACCAGGACAGGACTCTATTGCATTGCCTATACTTGGTTCTGAGTCACAGTCCTGGGTCTTAGTCCCAGTGCAATAAGGAGCACTCACACAGCAGAGCTGGCAGTCACAGGGACGTAGGGACCTTGATTCCAGTTCCAGAGCCAAAAAGAGTGCTTATAGTCTCTCACAAACCAATGCACAGTACAGGAGAGTAGTAAACACATCTCTTCCTAGATCATATTAGCTTGGAAGAGCCAAAAACTTACACATCCCCACAATTACCTCTGAAAACAGCTGCACAAAAAACCTGAAGCTTGAGAAAACTTCCCCTCCACTTGAGAAGCAGAATCTCACTTTAGTATAGAATTAAAAGTCAAAAAAAATAAGCTAGACAATGAGAAAACAAAAGGAAAAAATCTAACCATAGAAAGTTATTGTGGTAACAAGGAAAATCAAAATGCACACAGAAGAAGACAACAAAGTCCAAGTTTATGCAACCAAAGCCTCAAAAAAAGTAAAAATGTGAAAGAGCTCAAAAAGGAATTTAAAAATCAAGTAAAAGAGGTAGAGGAAAATGAAAAAGAGAGTGGTACAAGAAAATCATGTATATATATATATATATATATAAATATATACACACACACACACACAAACACACATACACATATATATATAGACATATACAGACATATTTTTTCCCAAACATACTCTACTCCCAATCATGAAGGTATTTGATAAGGTTATTTCTACATCGGAAGATGATACTTGTAAGTCATAAGAACTTTCTTATTGTTAGGGAAGTTAGAAGGAGTTAGGCAAAAAGCTGACATATAAGTTGAATGTGATGGTATGAATATCTAAAAAGTAATAATAAAATTGAAGGATGAGAAATAAGAATGCCTTGGGAGAAAGGAAAAGAATGAGGTAGAATAGGATAAGTTATCTGACATAAAAGAAGCCTGAAAGAGATTTTGCAGTGGAGGGGGAAATGGAGGCAGTAGGGAGGGGAACACATGAACCTTACTGACATTGGAAATGACTGAAAAAGGAAATAATATACACACACAGTTGGATGTAGAAATCTATCTTACCATACAGGAAAATAGGAAGGGAAGGGGATAAGAGAAGGAGGGTAGGAGAGGGTGATAGAAGAGAGGGCAGTTTGAGAGAGGTAAAAGACAGAAACAAAACACTTTTAACAATGGACAGCATAAAAGGAGAGAGAGTAGGATAAATGGAGGACAAATAAAATTTACAGTAACTTTCTTTGATAAAGTCTTCATTTCTCAAACATAAAGAAAACTGAGCCAGATTTATAGAAATCAGTCATTTCTCAATTCATAAATGGTCAAGGGATATGAACATGAAGTTTTCTTATCTATAGTCAAGGGGAAAATTATCTAAATTGCTACTGATGAGAGAAACACAAATTAAAACAAATATGAGCTACTACAACACATCCGTCAAATTGGCTTATATGACAGAAAAAGAAAATGGCAATACTAAAGGGGATGTCTAAAAACTAAAATATTAATGTGACTATTGGATCAAGTTGTATACTGATTCGACCATTCTGAAGAACAATTTGGAACTATGGCCAAAGAGCTATAAAACCATGAATACTTGGTGAATACCAAGCAATAAAACTGCCAGGTCTGTATACCAAAGAGATTAAAAGAAAAGAAACAATAAAGGAAATGATCCTATGCATACAAAAATATTTATAGCAGCTTTTTTAGCAGGGTCAAAGAATTGAAAATTTAGGGGATGTTCATCAATTAGGGAATGACTGAACAATTTGTATACAATTGTGATGGAATACCATCGTACTTTAAGAAATGATAATCAGGATGCTCTCAGAAGAACAAGGAAAGACTTATAGGAACTGATGGAAAGTGAAATGAGCAGTACCAAGAGAAACAGTGTACACAGTAACAATACTATATTGAAGATATACTATGAATAACTTAGCTGTTCTTAGTAATCCAATGATCCAAGACAGTTCTGTAGGATTTATGATGAAAGGTGCTTTCCATCTTCAAAGAAAGAAGTAGTAAAACCTGAATACTGATCAAAAATACTTTTTTTTCTTTACTTTCTTTATTTTGGGTGGGGGGGGATTTTTTCTCTCTTTTACAGAATGACTCACATGGAAACGTGTTTTGCGTGACTACACATGCATAACTTATGTCAAATTGCTTGTCTTCTCAATTATGGTGGGGGGAGGGGGTAGGAAGAGAATCAGTAACTCGAATTTTTTAGTGGGGAAGAATGTTAAAATTGCTTTAAATGTAATTTGTAAAAAATAAAATAATAAGATAAAGATTAAGGAAGAAAGGGTTTCTAGTTGTTGCTGATGTGGAATATTCTCTAATAACATTATTCAGTTCCTTTGTTGTACCTAAACCCAAATGCCAGGTCACTGCACACCACCTGAATTGTGGTCCACCATTAAGTCCCTTTTTATATTTCTATTCTACATTTTGTCATAGCTTGAAAACTGCTTAAGGCATGTCTGGGCATATTGCTAAAGGTATAGTTCCCTGACCCCTCCTTCCCTAATCAACATTTTATATATTCTCCTTGAATTATTATAGTGTATAAGGTTCATTATGATGCAAGGATCTTTTCTAGGGACCACCCTGTCCTGTCCCACTGACCAAGCAGGGCCCCCACCCTCCTCACCCAGAACATGACCCTAGCCTGTTCTGGGGAATTCCAGTCCCCTTTACCCCATGACCCTCCACCCTGCTCTGGAAAGCGCTGACTACTGCCCTTTACCCTGTGCCCTCCACCCTGTTCCAGGAAGGACCCCCATGACACAGGAAGGTTGGATTCTTGAACCCTTGCACCATATTCCCAAATTAGTTCTGAGCTATAGATCTAACCAATGGCTGTTCTTTGCTTCCGTACATCATGGCTTCTGCTAGCTCCCCTCCCTGATTGTGGTTTTTGTGGTTTTAGCCTATATAATCAAGTCTGTACCCCGAAAAGATTACCACTCATTTGAGTGAATACACTTGGGTAGTCATGCACTTAATTAATAAATCCACACCTAAATTTATTTTGAACCCAAGTCTTGGCTTGCTCTTAGTCTCTGCACAACATCTTTATCTCACTTCCATTGTCTTTTAGTATTTTCTTCATTTACATTATTTTACCATTGTATATATTGTTTTTCTTGCATTTCTATATCAGTTTGAATAATTCTCATATATTTATAAATTCATCACATCAATTATTCCTTATGGATCACAAAAAAGTGATACTATGAATAACTGAGATCCTTTCTTCTTGAAATTCATCTCCTTGGGGTCTATATTCCCAGAATTGAGATTCTTGGGTTAAATAGCATGAACATTTCACTTATCTTTCTCAAGTAGTTCTATATTATTTCCCAGAATAGGAAAACTCCTGCTTCATATGTTCATATGTTCTTCTTTCTCTTTCCCTTCACATTCATCCCTTACCTCCTGACTTTCACTTATTGAAGTATGGAAGAATATGATTGAATTGCTGCCAAAGGAAGATTCTTCAATTTATGATACTGTTAGAGTCACTCATGAGGGCCTTTGTTGCATGTCCATCACCAGCCATTGCTTGTCTCAGTCACAGGAGTCACTTCCCCTTAAGACTACAGAATGATTTAGAAGGTAAAGTGTGGGAAGATGAGGAGGAGGGAAAGAGTGGGGGTAGTGCATAAGGATAGCCCCATCAAAGAAGTAGTGAATCAGTACCAAAAAAAGAGAAATTTGGGGATTGAGGAGGGACTTTCGGATTGATACTCCTACTGCTGTTAGTCCCAGCCCTCTTAGGTTGCTGGAGTCATAGGACTTGATTCCTAAGGGCCAATATCAGGCCCTTAGAACTGGAAGTTAGGGTGGAGTAGGCAGGCACTTTGGTGGGGAGCAAGTTGTGGAGTTTTGCTTTAAAGCAAATTAGGTGTGAATTTACTTTGAGGGAATTTCTTTTAGAATTTTTCTTTTAAAATTGTTATTTTACATTATTTAATTCACTTTTTAATCTTTTTAGATATTAAAAGGAATTTATTAAGATCTAACTAGAAATGGAATTTTGTCATAAATCCATACAGTTTTCAAAAGAAGAAAAGCAATCAGCAATCATAATGAGAAATGCTGTCACCAATAATACAAGAAATGAAAATTCAAACAATTCTAAATGTTCATTTCCCTTGGAGATAATTGGCAAAATAATAAAAGTAGAATCATTAATATTAGAGGGGCTTTGGGAAAAATAGTCAAACCCTAATGTCCTGTTTCTAGAGTTGAGAATTAGTCCAACTATTCTGGGAAATAATATAGAACTACTTGAGAAAGATAAGTGAAATGTTCATGCTGTTTAACCCAAGAATCTCAATTGTGGGAATATAGACCCCCAAGGAGATGAATTTCAAGAAGAAAGGATCTCAGTTATTCATAGTATCACTTTTTTGTGATCCATAAGGAATAATTGATGTGATGAATTTATAAATATATGAGAATTATTCAAACTGATATAGAAATGCAAGAAAAACAATATATACAATGGTAAAATAATGTAAATGAAGAAAATACTAAAAGACAATGGAAGTGAGATAAAGATGTTGTGCAGAGACTAAGAGCAAGCCAAGACTTGGGTTCAAAATAAATTTAGGTGTGGATTTATTAATTAAGTGCATGACTACCCGAGTGTATTCACTCAAATGAGTGGTAATCTTTTGGGGGTACAGACTTGATTATATAGGCTAAAACCACAAAAACCACAATCAGGGAGGGGAGCTAGCAGAAGCCATGATGTACGGAAGCAAAGAACAGCCATTGGTTAGATCTATAGCTCAGAACTAATTTGGGAATATGGTGCAAGGGTTCAAGAATCCAACCTTCCTGTGTCATGGGGGTCCTTCCTGGAACAGGGTGGAGGGCACAGGGTAAAGGGCAGTAGTCAGCGCTTTCCAGAGCAGGGTGGAGGGTCATGGGGTAAAGGGGACTGGAATTCCCCAGAACAGGCTAGGGTCATGTTCTGGGTGAGGAGGGTGGGGGCCCTGCTTGGTCAGTGGGACAGGACAGGGTGGTCCCTAGAAAAGATCCTTGCATCATAATGAACCTTATACACTATAATAATTCAAGGAGAATATATAAAATGTTGATTAGGGAAGGAGGGGTCAGGGAACTATACCTTTAGCAATATGCCCAGACATGCCTTAAGCAGTTTTCAAGCTATGACAAAATGTAGAATAGAAATATAAAAAGGGACTTAATGGTGGACCACAATTCAGGTGGTGTGCAGTGACCTGGCATTTGGGTTTAGGTACAACAAAGGAACTGAATAATGTTATTAGAGAATATTCCACATCAGCAACAACTAGAAACCCTTTCTTCCTTAATCTTTATCTTATTATTTTATTTTTTACAAATTACATTTAAAGCAATTTTAACATTCTTCCCCACTAAAAAATTCGAGTTACTGATTCTCTTCCTACCCCCTCCCCCCACCATAATTGAGAAGACAAGCAATTTGACATAAGTTATGCATGTGTAGTCACGCAAAACACGTTTCCATGTGAGTCATTCTGTAAAAGAGAGAAAAAATCCCCCCCCACCCAAAATAAAGAAAGTAAAGAAAAAAAAGTATTTTTGATCAGTATTCAGGTTTTACTACTTCTTTCTTTGAAGATGGAAAGCACCTTTCATCATAAATCCTACAGAACTGTCTTGGATCATTGGATTACTAAGAACAGCTAAGTTATTCATAGTATATCTTCAATATAGTATTGTTACTGTGTACACTGTTTCTCTTGGTACTGCTCATTTCACTTTCCATCAGTTCCTATAAGTCTTTCCTTGTTCTTCTGAGAGCATCCTGATTATCATTTCTTAAAGTACGATGGTATTCCATCACAATTGTATACAAATTGTTCAGTCATTCCCTAATTGATGAACATCCCCTAAATTTTCAATTCTTTGACCCTGCTAAAAAAGCTGCTATAAATATTTTTGTATGCATAGGATCATTTCCTTTATTGTTTCTTTTCTTTTAATCTCTTTGGTATACAGACCTGGCAGTTTTATTGCTTGGTATTCACCAAGTATTCATGGTTTTATAGCTCTTTGGCCATAGTTCCAAATTGTTCTTCAGAATGGTTGAATCAGTATACAACTTGATCCAATAGTCACATTAATATTTTAGTTTTTAGACATCCCCTTTAGTATTGCCATTTTCTTTTTCTGTCATATAAGCCAATTTGACGGATGTGTTGTAGTAGCTCATATTTGTTTTAATTTGTGTTTCTCTCATCAGTAGCAATTTAGATAATTTTCCCCTTGACTATAGATAAGAAAACTTCATGTTCATATCCCTTGACCATTTATGAATTGAGAAATGACTGATTTCTATAAATCTGGCTCAGTTTTCTTTATGTTTGAGAAATGAAGACTTTATCAAAGAAAGTTACTGTAAATTTTATTTGTCCTCCATTTATCCTACTCTCTCTCCTTTTATGCTGTCCATTGTTAAAAGTGTTTTGTTTCTGTCTTTTACCTCTCTCAAACTGCCCTCTCTTCTATCACCCTCTCCTACCCTCCTTCTCTTATCCCCTTCCCTTCCTATTTTCCTGTATGGTAAGATAGATTTCTACATCCAACTGTGTGTGTATATTATTTCCTTTTTCAGTCATTTCCAATGTCAGTAAGGTTCATGTGTTCCCCTCCCTACTGCCTCCATTTCCCCCTCCACTGCAAAATCTCTTTCAGGCTTCTTTTATGTCAGATAACTTATCCTATTCTACCTCATTCTTTTCCTTTCTCCCAAGGCATTCTTATTTCTCATCCTTCAATTTTATTATTACTTTTTAGATATTCATACCATCACATTCAACTTATATGTCAGCTTTTTGCCTAACTCCTTCTAACTTCCCTAACAATAAGAAAGTTCTTATGACTTACAAGTATCATCTTCCGATGTAGAAATAACCTTATCAAATACCTTCATGATTGGGAGTAGAGTATGTTTGGGAAAAAATATGTCTGTATATGTCTATATATATATGTGTATGTGTGTTTGTGTGTGTGTGTGTGTATATATTTATATATATATATATATATATACATGATTTTCTTGTACCACTCTCTTTTTCATTTTCCTCTACCTCTTTTACTTGATTTTTAAATTCCTTTTTGAGCTCTTTCACATTTTTACTTTTTTTGAGGCTTTGGTTGCATAAACTTGGACTTTGTTGTCTTCTTCTGTGTGCATTTTGATTTTCCTTGTTACCACAATAACTTTCTATGGTTAGATTTTTTCCTTTTGTTTTCTCATTGTCTAGCTTATTTTTTTTGACTTTTAATTCTATACTAAAGTGAGATTCTGCTTCTCAAGTGGAGGGGAAGTTTTCTCAAGCTTCAGGTTTTTTGTGCAGCTGTTTTCAGAGGTAATTGTGGGGATGTGTAAGTTTTTGGCTCTTCCAAGCTAATATGATCTAGGAAGAGATGTGTTTACTACTCTCCTGTACTGTGCATTGGTTTGTGAGAGACTATAAGCACTCTTTTTGGCTCTGGAACTGGAATCAAGGTCCCTACGTCCCTGTGACTGCCAGCTCTGCTGTGTGAGTGCTCCTTATTGCACTGGGACTAAGACCCAGGACTGTGACTCAGAACCAAGTATAGGCAATGCAATAGAGTCCTGTCCTGGTGCCAGCAGAGGGACTCCTGTAAATCTCCTTCTGACCCATTGTCTGATCCTCTTACCATCTGTGGGCTGACAGGTCTGGAAACCACCAGGGCTGCCATGATTCAGTCACTCTGAGGACTACACCTGGTTTACTAATGCCTGTTCTGCACTGGCATGGCCTGTGCTGAACTTCCTTCCTCTTTTACCATGGTGCAACAGATCTTTTCTGCTAACCTTCTAAGTTATCTTGGGCTGGAAAATAGTTTCACTCCACATTTTTGTGGATTTTGTTCACAAATTTGTTTAGAGTTATTATTTAAAGGTATTTGGAGGGGTTTCAGGGATAGCTTAGAAGAATCCCTGCCTTTATTGCACAATCTTTGCCCCACTAAACCTTCCTTTATCTTTGAGGGTAAGTGCTCTTTTACATGTAGTAGAGGTAGAGACTGAGACACAGTGTATTAATTGAAATCAATGACTACATTTGTTTTCTTTTGCTTAAATTTTATTTTAAACTTGGGGTCCAGAACCAAATACAGAAGAGAGAAAAGGAACAAAAATATATCATCAACATAAATATTGAAACTTAAAAACCAAGAAAAAAAAAACACATGTTGTATGCATAGTAGAATGAGAGGATTCAAAACATATAATAATGTATGTTCATTTCAAGAAAATCTGTATGATAAATCATTCATGTTGTATTGAGAATTGTCCATTTTTTTTCTTTGCTTCTTTGTAGGTTTTCTTTTGTCCTCTGCTGTGTACTTTACTTTGTTCTTTTTTTTTCCCCCTCCACCTCCACCAAAGGCTACAATAAAGTTTGGATACATTTCTCTATAGCTATAGATATAGACATACACATATACATATATAAATAACACATACATATACATATATGTATGTGTGTATGTGTGTATATGTATATATGCATATAGACATATACAGACATATACTTTCCCAAACATACTCTACTCCCAATCTTTTTTTTTGTTTGTTCATATCTCTTGTTTTCTATCCCTCTCACCTCCTCTACTTTATTTCTACCCACTATGTTGCCCTCCTATTACTTGTTTACCCCCCAAAAGATCCTTCCCCTATCCTCCCATTCCCATAAATCTAAAGACTTTTCTATACCCATTTTTACCTATTCCCTTGCCCTCCCCTCTAAAGATCTCTCCCTTGTCCTCTCACCCTTCTCTATGCCCCTATCATTTTATTTCTTTTGAATTTAGAAGACTTTTATACTCTTCTAAATATATGTGTATTGGTGCCTCTAAAACCCATTCTTAATGAAAGCAGGTTACCAGAACTACTAGCTCTTCTCCCCATCTAATTCCTCTGCATTGATTCTTCCCCTTACACTTCATTTGTATAAAATAATAATTTTTTTAAATGTTCCTAAATGGTTTTACTTTTTAAATTCATATCATATTCCTGTTTACCCCAATCTTTCTTATGGGCTACCCAATTATTAGTAAGAATTTTAGATATACATATTGTATTTTACATACATAAATAGTAAATAGTCTGTCCTTATAAATCCCTTATAATCAATCTTTCGTGTGTGCCTTATATTTCTCTTGGTTCTTGTATGTCTATTGTATTTAATTCAGGATTTTTTTAAACAAAGTCTCAAAAGTCTGAGAGTTTATCAAATGTCCACTTTTTTCATTCAGGAAAATATTTAATTTTTCAGGGTATAATATTTTTGACTGGAGTGCAAGTTCTTGTGCTCTTTGATATACTGTGTCCCAAGACCTGCAGTCCTTTAATGCCTCTGCTGCTAGGTCTTGTGTGATTCTAATTGTGGCACCATCATATTTAAGTTATTTCAATCTTGATGTTTTTAATATTTTATCCATGAGCTTGGAATTTTGGAACTTTTGTATGGTATTCCTATGCCTTTTCCTCATAGGATCTCTTTAAAGTGGTGATCAATGAATTTTTTCTATTTATTCTTTCCTTGCTTTTTCTAATGCTTCAGACAATTTTTCTTTAATTATTTCTTGCATTATTGTATCAAGATTCTTTTTTTAAATTTAACTTTCATTTAGTCTGATTATTTTTATATTTTCTTTTTTATCTAGTCTCCAAATATGTTGTTTTTCTTATAAGATGTTGCACTTTCTATTTTTTCATTATTCATATTTTGTTTAATCATTTATTAATCTCTCATAATTTCACTGGCTTCACTTGCCCAATTCTAATGTTCAAGGTTGTAATGCCAAGCAAAGACAACTTCCAAGGTTCAGATTACCAGCATAGTAAACTCCATTTATTCAGCAAACATTCACAGACAAGAGAAAGTCAAAATACAGTCTAACTTGTTCCTTTAGCAAGTAAGTTCTCAATTCAATCCAGGTACTA
>JAQQSV010014129.1:0-12363 GCA_028646515.1 Pseudochirops corinnae | reverse complement strand
CTGACTTTAGTGGGAGGTATCTGTGTGCGTTTTTGAAGTTCTAGGTTGGTCCAGAGTCCTATTCCATGGGTATTTGGGGGTGGCTATGTGAGAGCTGCGATATATTGCTGCTGCTACGCCGCCATCTTGGCTCCGCCCCCCCAAAGATTTATTCTTTATTGTACATTTTTCTTATAAAATATTTGCTGTTAATCTTTTAAAATAGTTCTAAACTAGTAGTTGGACAAAAATTATTTTAAAACAATATATGTTTGTGTGTGTGTGTGTGTGTGTGTGTGTGTGTGTGTGTGTGTGTGTGTGTGTGTAAGGAAGTATGACAAGTAGCAATGTGTTGACCTTGGACTAAAAAACAAACAAACCAGCATTAAAATCTTACCTGTGACCCCTACTAGATGTGCTTGTCATATAACCTCTGTGTACCTTAAGGTTAGAGACAAATATCTGCTCCGAGAGATGAACGTCTTATGATGATGAAATTATAGGGTTTTTTTCATATTTTTAAAGTTCTAGAACATTTGTTGGAATTAATTAAATTGCAATATTTCCTTGTTTTGTCTTAACAGATTAAAAACATTTCTGATTGACTGATATCTAAGTGTTAGTGTATTTTTTTAGTATTAGGGATAAATAATTGATTCATCACAAAATTCTCTAGTCACAAAAACTACATATGTATATCTGCTAGATGTAATGAAGCTAAGATTACCCCACTTGGTAATTCAGCAATTTTTGATGAAATCAACATTTCTTATTAGTTTGGTGCCCATGTGGTCAAAAATGTCTGCTTTCGTAGACTGATAATTATACGTAACCTGAGTTGTTTTTTAAAATTAATTTTAGTTTTTTTAAATGATCATTTTCTTTTTCACTCTGCCCCATGAGGAAAAAAGAGAAAAAAAATTTTCAAAAAATATTCAGAGAGAAATAAAATAAATTTTTACATTAGCTGTGTCCAAAAATGTATGTTTTATTGAATCACTCTTTGTTTTTATGAAAACCCCTTTGGTTGAAAGTAACATGAACTAGGTCTGACTTTAGATGATTTTCCAGTTTCCTTTGAATTTCTTGGGAAACCAGTGTTTCCAGCAGCCTATCCACAGCCATAATGTGAAGAAACAACTTCTGTGGAGAAGGGGATAGCCAACTTCTGCACACAGGTCAGGCAAGCTATCTTAGTTGGAACAGCAAGAAACTATGGGATAGAGACAAGAGGCCTAGCAAATCAAACTACCACTTTCCTCTTGAACATCATCTTTGTTCATATCTTGGTGTAAATTGCCTGGGTCTCTCATCCCAAGAGCCTTTGTAATAGCAGTTCTTCCAACCCTGTGTCCCCCAGTCATCATCCTGGGAAGAAGGCCCTGTGGAGATAAAGCCTGGAAACTCCTCTTTCAGATACTACAGTCATTGTTACCAATGACCAAGAAAAGGAAGTTTTTGCCACCAAAGTCCCTGGCATTGTCAAATCATTCTAGTATAGAGACTGATAAGATTTTGTCAGTGAATGTGACATTAAAGAAGAGACATTGACATTGGATTTGCTGAGGCACCTGAAGGACCATAGAACTTTGCCATTTAGCTTGTAGTCAAAACCTTTGACATATCTTGCCTTTCGCACTAAAAAATAAGCTCCTGGAGAGCAGGAGCTGTCTTACTCTTCTATTTGTAACCCAGTGCTTAGGGCAGTGTTGAGCACATTATAAATGCTTAATTCATTGATTCATTTTTATTCTTTGCATGACATTTAACTTGAGAGAATTCCCAGAGAGCCAAGTTAGACTCTGTCTGATACCAACTCTAGGTCAATTAGATTCCAAATGATTTCATTAAGTACTGACATTATTCCTGCTAGGTATAAGGGGAGACATTTGCAATCGAGAAATTGGATCACTTAGTTTTTGTCTCTAATTTTGGCTCTGTGGTTTTCTGCTTGTGTCTTAATATATCCAAACCATAATCAACAAGAATTGATCAGTCACAGCTAACATAAAAGTGTCAGAAATGTTAAAATCTGCTTCAGTGGGTATCCTCTGGTGGAGCAGAGGTGGCCTCACAAAATATTTAGAAATATGCAGAAGGGTATTTAGAAATAAATAGTAAGTAATCTTCACTTCTTTGTATGAACATTTTCATTTTAACAACTGGTTATTGACAAGGAGTACCTGGATTCTTTAACTAGAAATCTCTGGGTCACTCTGATTACTTTTTTTTTTTTCTAGAAATAATCTGGATGGCTGATACTATAAATAAATTAGCTGGGCAAGGAATAGTTTACCTTCCAGAATGAGAGACAGATAACATTATGAAATGCAAAATGGATCATATTAATTACATTAAATTGAAAAAATTTTGCACAAACAAAACCAATGCAACCAAGATTAGGAGGAAAGCAGAAGACTGAGAAAGAATTTTTTCAACCAGTGTTTCTGATAAAGGTCTCATTTCTAAAACATACAGAGAAGTGAGCCAAATTTATAAGAAAACAAGTCATTCCCCAATTGATAAATGTTCAAAGGATATGAACAGGCAGTTTTCCAAGAAAGAAATTAAAACTATCAATAGTCATGTGAAAAAATGCTTTAAATCACTATTGATTAGAGAGAGGCAAATCAAAACAGCTCTGAGGTACTACATCACACCTATCAAGTTGATTAACATGGCAAAACAGGAAAATGATAAATTCTGGAGAGCAATTGGGAACTACGCCCAAAGACCTATAAAAATTTGCATACCCTTTGACCTAGCAATACCACTTCTAGGGCTGTATCCCAAAGAGATCATAAAAATGGAAAAATATTGTACAAGTACAATATACAAAATGTATACATGTACAAAAGATTCATGTACAAATATACACAATATACATATACAAAAATACTTGTAGCAGCTCTTTTTGTGGTGGTCAAGAATTGGAAATTGAGAGGATGCCCATTAGCTGGGGAATGGCTAAATAAGTTGTTTATGAATGTAATAGAATACTATTGTGCTGTAAGAAATGATGAACGGATGAATTTCAGAGAAACCTGGAAAGACTTATATGAACTGATGCTGAGTGAGGGGAGCAGAACCAGGAGAACATTGTACATAGTAAGAGCCACAGTGTATGAATACTGATTTTGATAGACATAGCCCTTTTCAGCAATGCCAGGACCTAAAACAATTCTAAAGGACACATGATAGAAAATGCTAGCCTCATCCAGAGGAAGAATTATGTAGTCAAAATGCAGAACAAAGCAGACTATTTTCTTTTTTTGCTTTGTTTTATTTTTTTTTCTCATGGTTTTTCCCACTCATAATAATTCTTCTATACAACGTGCCTAATGTGAAAATGTGTTTAATAGAAACGTGTGTAGAACCCGCATTAGATTCCAAGCCATCTTGGGGAAGGAGGAGGGAGGGAGAAGAAGAAAATTAAAAACTTATGGAAGTGACTGTTGAAAACTAAAAGTGAGTAATTTAATTAAAAAAATAAATGAATTGCAAGAAAAAAGAGAAATAATTTGTACACATAAAGGACTCATTCACAAAGACCAAATCCAAAATTCCTTAAGGAAATTTGGGAAAGTAATGGTATCACATGCTGGTGTGCTTTCTTTAATTTTCCATGTATTGTTTATTTGTTGGAACACATATTTCAAAGAGGTGGGGGAGAGGTGTTGCAGATGCTATGTATCTAATTACAGAAATGCACAGATGTCATCAAAAGATTACCTGAGGGAACCAGGATATAAGTCAGTGTTGGAAGCCCAGGAGCCTGTTTTAGTGTAACTAAGGGCACTGGAGCAGATGAGCATGGAGTACTGTGGACAACAGAGATATGATGTCATTTATAATGTATCATCTTCAATATACAAACAAATATAGTCCACCTGCTTCTGACTTTCAATGCTTAAGTTAAAGTAAATCTTTCCTAAAGGTTCCATCAAGATTGTTTTGAATCAGAGAGTTTTGAGTTAGACATTTTTGTTCAAATTCAGCATGATGGAATTAACAAAACTGAAACAAATAAGAATACTATTGTATTTTGTTCAGTATTTAAAAAATATTTTTGATTTATGGAATAAAACAAGCATTTCTATAACACAGCATAATAAAGATGATTGCACATGAAACTGCAAATCGATTATGTGCAATTTGCTATTCCTTTTAAATATACAACAAAGTTATCACATAAACAACCTTTTTTTCTACCCCCCAAGCCCTAGTGATGGCAGCTATTAGACAGTAATAGGTACATATGTGTAAACTTGTTCTATAGATACTTTTATTTATCAGTTCTTTCTCAGGCTGCAGATAGCATCTTTCTTTATATGTTCTTTATAGTTAATTTGGGTACTTACAGTAGTCAAAATGACTTATTTGTTCAAAGTTGTTCTTAAAACAATATTTCTATTACTATATACAGTATTCTTTCGGTTCTGCTCATTTTGCTCTGCGTTTTTTCATGTAAGTCTTTCCGTGCCTTTTGAGATCATAGAACTCATCATTTCTTATAGCATAGTAGTATTCTATCACAATCACATACTACAACTCGTTCAGCCGTTCATCAGCTGATGGAATGGGCATCCTTGCAGTTTCCAGTTCTTTGCCACCACAAAAGAACTGTTATAAATATTTTAGAAATACAGGTTCTTTTCCTTTTTCCCTAGTCATCTTTGGAAACAGACCTAGTCCTAGAATTGCTGGGTCAAAGGGCGTAGGCGGTTTACCAACTATTTGGGCATAATTCCAGATTGTTCTCCAAAATGGTTAGCTCAGGTCACGATTTCACAAACAATAAATTCGTGTCCCAATTTTTCCACATCTGCTCTAACATTTGTCACTTTTCAGTCATTTTTCTGTTGTGTCCTACTCCTTGTGGCCTCGTTTGGGATTTTCTTGGCCAAAGATATTGGAGTGGTTTGCCACTTCCCTCTTCAGCTCATTTTACAGATAAGAAAATTGAGGCAGAGAGGATTAAGTGACTTGCCCAGGGTCACACAGCTATTCAATATCTGCAGTCACATTTGAACTCAGAGAGATGAGTCCTCCTGACTCCAGGTCTGGAGGTCTATCCACTGTGTCACCTAGCACGCAATCGTGTATTTTACAGAGAGTTAAGGAGGCCCATTGTGGAAAACAGATCAGTGGACCACAAAAGAGAATAAAGTCTCTTGGTGCTAAATCTCTGAACTAGTTTAAAGGGCTATCATTAATTATATACAATGTACCTATTGTAAGAATGCAAAATATTCCAAAATCTCACAAAACCCCCAATTTATTGAACATGTCATAGTTGAAATACTAGATTAGGAGGCAGTGGACCAGGGTTGGAATCCTGCTTCTGCCCCTTTCTGCCTATGTGACTTTGGACCATTATACTCATCCTTTCTAGGCTTCAGTCTTCTCATATCTAAAATTAAGTAGTCAGACTAGATGATTGCTAAGATCCTTTCATCTTTAAATCTATGCTTCTTTATGTTTTTTTTCTCCCTGAGGTTAAATTGCAGGAAGACTTTACCAGATAGTAAGGGAGAAGAGAGAAAGAGAAATAAAGAGAAATGTTAAGTAGAGGCCAAAAGGCTCTCCAAACTGAATTTTAAATGCTACTTTGGATCTGGGTTTCTTCTTTTTTCATTAAAAAAGGGCTTCATTAAAGGAATATACTCAGCCTAACAACTTCACATAGCTTTCTTTCACAAGATATTGTTAAGTGGTTTGCACTTTTCAGGGCCTCATGTACCATAGGAGAATAGATCTCTTGCAGATGGTAGAGAAATGAATTCTGTTGAAGTTGCTGAAGTGAGCAATATGGGAGAATCTTGGACACAATGTTGTCATTGTGTTTGTTGCATTCATTCATTTGCAGATTCATTCACTTGCAAATTAAGCAGAGTTTATATTCCCTTTCAGACTAAGAATATGTAATTCCAAGAAGTCCCTAAAATCTAAGACCCTTTAGATTCTTTTAAAGCATGTTCTCTTTCTCTATGTCACTTTAACATACACTCTCTCTCTTTCTCTCTCTCTCTTTCTATCTTCTGGTTTTTTTTAGTAGACATAGAGGGATTCATATAAGAGGTGAATGTAATTACCACACTAAACACTAATTTTTCTAGCGCTTCCAAGTTTGCAAAGCACTTTATAAACATTATCTAATTTGAATCTTCGTATGCTCTTGGTATACTAACAGGTATTGTCACTTTCCTACTGTAGATGTGGAAACCAAAGCCATAGGAGTTTAAATGATTTATCATATTCACAGTTTTGGCCAGAGATGGGGTTTGAACTTAGGCCTTTTTAACCATAAATCCTGAATTCTCTTCATTATGCAGTAGAGCTGATTAAAGAGGTCACTAAGTTCTTGTATCTCTTTATGATTCTCTAGCTCTAATTCGAAGATAAGTTGGAGTTTATGAAATTAAATATTATTTGAACCATGGGTTATTTAACAAACTGGGGAAAAAATGATCATGCAAACTTCTAAGACTGCATAGAATATTTTTAATTCCAGACTTTAAATTGAAAAGCAAGGTTTGTTTCATCATTGAATTTTCTTTTCCTGAGGTCACATTTTAAAGGGGGACATATAGCAGACTCATATTGTAGAGGGCTTTATTCATAGTACATGAAAGCACGAATATAGTAGGAATTGAAGAGGTAAAGGGAAAGAAAAGGAAGTGTTCTTTTTGAGTTTTTGTGGATAAGAAAGAGAAAAAGGAAATATTGAGGAAGTCTAGAATATATGTCACTATAGTTTTGGTGGATTTATATGATTGTGTATCTCTTAATACCAGAATCTTGTCAAAGATAATATTTTTATTATTACAACAACACTTCTTATTTTTAGCAAAAATATTAATGTGATTATATTTCTATTATTTTATTACAGATCAAAATATATCACTTGAGTGGTCTTCTTTGGAGAGGATATCAAATTGTCACCCCTTTATAAAAATTAGGGGCAGCATGGTATAGTGGATAGAAAACTGACCTTGGAGCTAGGAATATCTGGGTACAAATCTACCTCTGACACATACTGACTATGTGATATTGGACAAGACACAACCTCTCCAGTGCTCTACTAGATGACCTTCTAAGGCTATAAATTACAAGTAAGTAACAACCTGTATAGGAAGAGGTTGTTCTCTATAGCAATAAAATCACAAATCTAGTACCTGTACCTATGTTGATTAGGACAGAACTTTCCAATATGTCTTTATGACAATTTAAGTTCCAATTCAGTGGTCAGAGAACAAGAATGCTCTTTTTAAACTTGTATTTTAATCTACATTTTGCAAATTACTTTGCAAAATTCCTTATTACAGGGCACCAGGGGAGCAGGGGCATCCTTTCAGTCTTTAATGAATTGATAGAACCCATTCATTTGCTTGGTGGGTGATTATTGTATAGGGTCACTTAGACAATGATTGAGAGCTCAAGCTACAGCAGGATTCTACAAAACTCTAATGAGGGCAGTGGCGTATTTTAAATCTATTGGAGAGTTAAGTTCTAAGAGCAGGGATGAAGAGGGAAAAAATGATTATTTACTGATCTCTTCAAATACTAGCATTTTATATAATGCATATTTGTAATCACATTTTGCTAAAATTAAGACAAATTTCTTAAATTGTGCTGTTCCTTTACAATTCAAAATATTTTAACATTTTTTTTCAGATAAAGAGATAATTGGTAAAGAACTCAAGTTGGTAGACTGATTTCTGTAATTCCAAATCAGTGCTTCCTCTTAGTGTTTACATGATGTCAAAGCCATTGTTCAAGTCAGTCTATTCAATGAATTGGTCAGTTTATTGAAAAATTGAATCAGATTAGTTGTTTTATTTAATTGACACATCACTATAGCTAAGTTGATTGAACTTGTTTATAAGCCTAAACAGGTAAATAGATTACAGTTCAGTTGTCTCCTTTTTTGGAAAAAAAAAAAAAAGGAATAAAGCGACTAATTTATTTATGTTTAAAAGTCTCAAAAGCAAACTGGTTTCATTTGCATATGTAGACTCTAATGTGTTTTAATTTCATATTTTATTTTGCCTTAATTCTTTTTTCTTTGACTTCTGAAAGAGTGCCTTTTTTTTCCTGAACTAGTTATAAAAGTTTTTGCCAGCAAGGTTATATAAAAAAAAATAGCAAATGAATGTGCAAGCTCATTCTTCAGCAGCTATTTTTTTGTTTTTGGAGCACTAATACTTGCCTTTTGAAATCTTGAACATTTCATTAAAATTATTTTGGAAATTAATTATGCAAACTTAGTGCATTAGAGTTTGTGAAATAATCATGGTTTTTGAGATGATCCCTTGAGTTGCATGTCCAGGGGAACTGAGTGGTTATATTACCAATTAACAAAATATGCTTAATGTAGCTCCATTATTCTTGTTATACAATGAAGCATTTACTGAAACTGTTCCAATGACTTATGAATATGTATGACCAAAATTGCCTATTTTGTTTAGCAGCAAAGACATTCCTTGCTACAAAATAAAATATTGGTCATCAATTATTTTTTTAAATAAGTACAGTACTAAGGATTTTGCCCAAGCAAGCAGATATGAAGAGTACAGGATTTTATAAAATATGTATAATTGTGACTTTTAAGACATCAACTGCTTCCCCTGAAAGTAAATTAAGTGACACTCCTGAAAAGGGTACAAAAATAGCTTGTAGGGACTTGGATCCCAAGATAAATACGGTGAAAGTAAGATGTCAAGTTGCTCTTTATAAGTTGAAATCAATGGGCCTAGATAAATGATATCCTAGGACACTGAAAGAATTGGTAGATATGATTACTGAATTGCTTTTTGTGATTCTTAAGAGACTGTGGTGAATGGATAGAGGATCCCCTCAAGATTGGAGAAGTAAAAATACTCCTATGTTAAAAAAAAACAACAAAAAACAAAAAAAGTGGGGGCAATTGGAAGAAGAGAGAATGCAATCTGCAGAGTACACAGGTCCTTAAGATTGCCTTTGAATACTGACTAAAATCTATTATTAAAGAGATGATTAATGAACATTTAGAAAGGAAAGTAGTGGTTGCAAAGAGCTGAAATACATTTATCAAGAATACATTATACTAGACTAACTTTATTCCTTTCAATGAGAAGTTACCATACTATTAGATTAGGGGAATGCTTTATTTTTAGAGTATTGAGATTTTAGAAAAAACTGACAAAGTCTATTGCTATTTTATGAACATATTGAAGAAATGTAAGCTAGAGAGTATTTAAGCTTTGAACTGGATGAATAGTTAAATCAAAGAGAATTCAAAAATGGCTTATCACTGAAGAAGGAGGGTCTCTAGGGAAGTGCTCCAGGGATCTGTGCTAAGTTCTGTATTGCTTAATATTTTTATTTAGGTCTTGAATAAAGTCAAAGACAACCTGCTTATCAAATTTCTGGGAGACACAAAGCCAAGAAGGATAGCTGACATACTGGCTGATAGACTCCAAATAGATAGATAGAATCCAAAAGGACATGACAGAATAGAATATTGGGACAAATCCAATAAAATGAAACTGTTAGGGATAGCAATAAAGTCTCAAACTTCAGTTCCCAAAATCAACTTTATATATATTGAAGTCGGAAAATATGTTTAGACAATATGTCTGAAAACCTCCTAATTGAATTAGAATCTCAACTGTGTGCTATTCCAATAAAGAAAGTTGATGTGATCTTAAGTTGCATTTATAAAGTCACAAGGGATAGAAGACAGGAGATGATTGTTTCTTGGTATTCTGCCCTAGTCAGACCATATCTGAGTTGTCATGTTTACTTCTGGATGCCACATTTTAGAAATGATATTATCTAGCTTGGAGAACATCTGGAAGATTGGATAAGTAGAAGAACATTAAAGGTACTGGAGATCATTTAGTCTGTACAAGATTGTTGTTGTTCATCCTTCATCCTCAGAGAGGTCCAATGACGTCAGGAGAGTGATGTCTTGACATGCAAATGACTTGAATTTAAGTGAAGCAGAGCTGTGTAGAGTCATCAGCCTCTCTCTCATCCAGAGTCATTGGAGTCCAGTGGCAAGAGATAGGTAAGGAAGACTGGTAATGGCCCAATGGCCCCAAGGAAGATCTTGGCCTTTTAAAGCTAAGGTTTTGCCAGGTCTCAGTTTATTTGAGGCAACAACCATTTATTAATTAAAGGCAAAAGATAACCTAGTTTGCTTTCAAAAAAGAAACATTCTGGGAACGGAATACCTCAGAGTTGCTCAGACTGAGAAGTAAAGGACATATTCATTGATTTCAAGTATTTAAAAAAAAAAGTATGAGAGAAATTTGAGCTACTCTATTTAGTTCTAGAAAGAAGAACTGAAAGGAAAGAGTAGGAGTGATTAAAAGACAACTTTAGGCCTGATTAAAAAAAAATACTTTCTAAAATTAGGTGTTTCCCAACCTAGAATAAGATGCCTTGGCAGGTAGTTGATTCATCCTCATTGATTATAGGAGAGCTCTGTAGTAGACAAGATTCTTTTTTAGGTATGGGATGAACAGTGAGACTCTAAGTGAGGCCCTTCCATCTCTGACATTCTATATAATTTTGTGATTATAGAATGTGGGTGGATAACACTATGGAGCCTTAATATACTGTAATGTTATATAAATCTAAGACACATTAAATTGTTTTAAGAAGTAAGGCTAAAACCCTCAGGGTGGGAACCTTAACTTATCAAAACTTTGCATTTTCCTAAGCATCTATGACATGATAATTTGTACACAGTGCTTAGTGAACATTTGGTGAATTTCATTTCTTTCCTCTTCTTACCGAAAAAACCTTTGACTATATCTACACAGATCTACCAACTAAAGTTGACAGTCATTTCAGTCAACAAATAATTGTGAATTCCCTTCTTCCACCCCAAATTTGACATCAGTTTGACTGATCTGACTGGCAAGTTTTATAAAAAACAGTCAAACATGCAATGTTGCAAAGATGAAAACAACTTTTGGCATATCAGTGTTAGAGAGGTAGGTACTGAAGATTGTGATTGATTTAATCAATTTGCTAAGTCATATAGTCTGTCTGTGGAAAAGAATAATTTGAGTATTTTCCTACCTTGGCATCTTATCCTTCAACATTGGTCTTTCACAATGTTTCCTATCACAAGTAAATGAAATTCTGTATTCTTTTGTTTTTTTTTTTTAGTAGAGGTCTATTTTGTCATGTAGCACAATTTGTAGAACCTTGAGTTTCTTAACAGTTTTAGAAATATACCACATGCGCTTCCTGCTGAGGATCATGTCAAAATCTGGCATAATCAGAATTGGCAGAAGGTTTAATAAAAATGAGGTAGCACATCTCAGAGAGCTGTGTTGCATCTTACTTTTTTCTTTCTACCTTAGGTTTGGTTTTAACTAGAACATATTGGAGACAATACTGACTGTTTATTGGAGTTGAAAGTATTTTCTTAAGTCCATTTCTGGGAAGAAAGGGAGAAGAATACATACCTTTGGCATTTTTAGTTAGGGTAAAATTGATACATGTACTGGTTACCCATACCTATGCTCTATTTTCTAGGAGTGGAGAGTAGGGAGCAGTTTCAAACTGATAGAATTCATTTGGGCAATGTGAGACTTGATTCCTAACCATTGTTACTTACCTTATACTGAGGCACGATGTTCATGGACTCTGAGATGGCTCAAATTCTGTCCTAATCCATGTAATAGCTTATAGCCCCATGCATAACAATAGTGACATAAGGTGCAGAGATGAAGTAGGCTACCTTGTACTTGCTAATATTCAGCAACCTTCACTCAGCAGTTGGTCAATTACCACTGCATAGTCTCTCGCTAGTGTAGGTTGTTTGAATCCAAGAATTCACTAGTTGCCTTTACAATATCAACTTACTGCAAATATGCTTGGAAGTGCCACATTTCTAGCATAGTGGGGGTACTGCTGAAAGGCAGCACCCACAGACAACATAGGGTCCTATCTTATTTTTTCTTCTGTCTCATCCTGATGTTACTCTTCTATTTTCCTTATTATATTGACTGAAACCAATGCAAATTTTCCCTGTCAAGTAGCATTTAGTTTTGTATAATCAAATCCTTTCTGAATGCTATTTGATAGGTCAAGAAATAGATCTGGTGAGCTGTGAATAACTTAAATTTGAATCCCAAATTTAATCTCTCAAAAGTTTTCTTCCTTCTAAGATGTTCGTTCATAAGGTCTTTGAGGACAGGGATGATTTTGTGGTTGCTTTTTTTTATCCCTAGGACCTAGCTGTTATGGGAATCTAAAGATCTTCCCTGCCCCTAGGCCCTTTGCTAAAGTGGCTATGTGACTCTGAGGACCCTTGGATATTTGAAAGTATACTCTGTTCCCTAATAGGCTGAATGTGGTCACGTGGAGCCTGTGGCGCCA
>JAQQSV010014128.1:0-12363 GCA_028646515.1 Pseudochirops corinnae | reverse complement strand
AAAGAATCTAGAATCTAAAGTTCTATAATCAAATGTTATAAATATCTATCTATATATATATGCAATTATTATTATTATTATTATTATTAACTACATCTAACTGGAACTTGAGATACACAGGCACTGTGGTTGGGAGATCTATCCTGCCCTACCGAAAAGTCAGAGGGGTGAGGGGGGAAGACAGGAGACAATAGACTGGGGGAGAGGGGGATACACTGGGATGGCTGTTTTGGGGCGGTGGGTAGGGGAAAGATGGGGAGAAAATATGTAACTCAAAATCTTGTGGAAATGAATGATGCAAACTAAAATAAAATTTAAAAAAAGAAGAGTAAATCAATTTTAAAAATTGAACGTGTGAGGAAATATTTTATATACCTTGATACTTGAAATTCAACCTGTGCTTAACTAAGATCATTCATAATACATTTCCCTTGGGACAGTATTTGAGTGTAAGCTCAAAGAAATGAACAATAGCTCACACTTAAGTAGAATATGGCATTCCTTTCCTGACCTTCAGTCCTTTCCCTTCCACTAGATCTTAGCAAGAGAAATTTATTCTTGGATCACATAGAGACATCAGTGAAGCCTCTTACTTGCAGACTTGTAGCTTCATGTTAATCTTGGGGGAAGAAAAACAGCTATTGCAACCATGGTCCAGTGCCAGAAACTCAGGGGAAAGATATAGGAAGGAGGCATATTCCTTTGAAATGCCCAAGATTTTGTCCATTAAAGATTTTGATAGCCAATTACTTATGCTGAAATTGGCTCCATGAGATTTTATGAAGGCAGTATAATAGATGCAGTTCTTAAATTAATTTTTAAACATCATCAGGCCTAAAACCCTCACTGTAGACAACAGAAATTACTATGGCCTTACCTATCCACTGACATTATCTTTTACCATTTTCCCTAGCCCTCAGATGTCTGCTCAGAATTTTTCCCCAAATACAGATTCCCATAAAATTATGCTTAAAAATACCAGAAAGTCAAAATATATTGAATTCCTAATTAGGTTCCATTCCCAATTCTCTTTGTACTCACCATGATTTCTGTAAAGAAGCAAATATGTGAGACTGTAGTTTCTTTTAAGGCTGACTGAATGTACACATCTCTTACTTAAATCCAACTAAGTTTAATTCAACTTCATGTTTAACACAGTTTTTTAAAAACAATAAAAAATATATTAAAGACTTGCACAAAAAAAGGTTATTTTTATCCAAGTAAGTAAAATATTATGTTATTTATCTGTCTCAAAGGTTAAGTGGATGTAGGAATGAATGAATGAATGAAAAAATAATTTGTTAAAGGCTTACTATGTGCCAGGCACTGTGCTAAGTGACATGGATACAAACAGAAAAAGGAAGACAGTTCTTGGTCTCACAATCTAATGGAAGAAAACAGTTATGGGGAAGTGGTGGCCAAGGAGGGGATATTTTGTTTTGATAGGGATGATGAATGGAGTCAGAGTGAAACTAATTGACATATCCTTTCCAGAAATAATATTGACTTGATTATTGATCTCAGAGCTAGAAGTGGAAAGAGGACAAAGAACGGGGCAGCATGGCAGGAAAGTGTCCAGAATATAGCACGGTGAGTCTGGATACTAGATATAGTGAATTCTCACCCATCAGGAGTACAGGGCCCAGGATGGAAGCTAAAATGCTGAGTCTGAGGTTCAGTGTGATGCCATATGGAAGGAAGCACCAGAGAATCATCCTGGGTATTTAGGCAAGAGCTTCCAATATACTGATATTCAATCATTAAGAGCCAAATTTGAATGGTTAACCATAGGTTGATTCATTTATTGTGCATCTGAATAATATGAACAAAACAGAGACAGATTTAGCCACGGCAAAAAAAATCTACCTATATTTGTCTCTATCCTGATCATTTAATAAAAATAGAAATATTATTCAAGAATACACAAAGAAGATTTGAAAAATGAATATTACTGTGACGCAACGAAGATCTGGTCTGGTCCAGATTCAGGAATCATTTTTTAAAATTCAATTCTTTGCAACAACTTTCACTTTCCCCACCACAAATAAGATTTTTTTACATGTCTACAAATGAACCCAAATGATCAAGTGTCTCTGGCAGTTCCAACTCCTCTCCTTAGCAACAGCAATGGCAAAGGTAAAAATTAAAATACTTGCAACTGTGGCAACAATTCTTTTAAGTACAAAGTTTTGGCCGTTTCTTTGGGCCATAAAAAAAGAGCATATCACCATTATTTGCTCTCACCTCCACATTACCTCAGTTGAACAAAAATCAAATCCCAGCAAAGATGGATGTTGCTGATTTATGCCTATTTGCTATACTCTAAGCCATTTTATCTCAGCACAATGACAAAGAACTTGGCTCATTCCTGGTAAATGGGAACAGAATTCACCAAAAAACATTCACAACCTCTTTGCTGTCAAGTCTGGAGTCAAATATATCTGTCAAAGTACAGATATCCTATACTGACTAAGGACAGGTCACCCAGTCACACAGAATCACGATTTAGTGACCACTGACTACTAATCAACTTCTTACCCAGTGCATCCAGAAAACAACTTTTTCTGTGACTCACTAACCTAGAACGATTTTTATATGTATTGTATGTATATGTGTGTGTACATGTACAGGTGTGTGTGTGTGTGTGTGTGTGTGTGTGTTCATTTTTGGTTATCTGATAATTTTATTTATGTAACTAAACGTTAAGGGAATTACCACTCAGTTACAAAGGTTCAAAACTGAAACCTTTGATACAGGGTCAGACTTAAGCTTGAATTCTAAATCATAAATAACAGAATGTCAGAATTAGAAGGGATTTTAAAGGTCATAAAGTCTAATCTGAATACTGAAGTGAGAAACCCCAGGAGAGACACTATTTCTTTAAAGATGGTAGAAAATGTCTCTCTCAGTATTTTGATTAGTATTCAGAATTAAATTAAAGGCTTATATCAATACAGACTTGATTATCTTTTCAACTGAGTATGTGCTTGCATCCAGATCTGTCCCTGCTCTTGTAAACTTAAAAATTGAATCTTTTGACAAAGAGAGGATAAAAAGAAGAAAGAAACTGAAAGAATGAACAAATTTCCATAATTTTCAAAAGAATTCTTCCCTGAGGTTACATATGAAAAATCAATTGTTCATAAAAGTCAGTATAAGTTAAGAAATGAGAAAAGGATACAGCAGGAACGAGGAACTGGTTCCTTTATCAACATTATAGCCAGTCTACACAAAATGCTCAACATCCTCTGTGAATAGTTCCACTGAGGCTACATACATTCCACTAAATGTTTCCAGTTCCAGACAAATACAGAAGAGTTGATGAAAATATACTTTTTGAATCACTAGTGTTAAGGAGCAGCAGCATAGACCAGATCCAAAATTCACTAAAAGGATGAAAGAGTTGAAAATTTCAATGAAGGAAATGGTTCAACAAAATGAATCTCATAGTAAATAAAGCAGCAATGTAGTGACAACAGGGCTTCACAATAGATGGTTTCCTAAGGAAAAGTTCCAGGCGTGAATTCAGGTCTCCTGGTTTTAATGCCCAATCATAGGAAGCAACTTCACAACTCTCCTCTTGATCTTCAAAGGAATAAATGAGCCATTAACTGGTTTCAATGGTCTCTCCATTCTGAGCAAGTATCAGTTCTGGAACTTCATTCATTCTCAAGACTTCTGCATAGAGCAGATAATGATGTAGGCTAGTGGGAAGTGGTAATTGACGGATAAAATTATCAGATCGCAGGCGTTCTGGTTTTAGAATGGACCGAATTTCCAAGCGGCAGAGGTGACTCAGGGAAGGAATAGAGACTGTAGAAATAAACAAAATCAAGATGTTAAAAAAAAAAATTAAAATAAAAGGATGCAACAGTACCATTACACAAATTAAGGCCTCAACTTCTAAAGTCAGCAGTACCAATGCAAATTAAGGAAATGATTCTACTAAGTCCAGTAATGAACAAAGCAAACAACAAAAAAATGCCTCATTTTTTTGCCCATAGCAAACAGCTTCCAGATCTACCAAATCAAGCACCTAAAATGAATCACTTGCCAAAAATATCCTCTTAAATTTAAGCGCAACAGTATAAAGCTATCTTTAAAGGAGATATTTGTATATATACACATACATATATTACATTTTTTCAAAAGACAATTTCAATCAAAAGAAGAGTCCTCAATGACTTCTTTATGAATGATTTTTTTTAAATGGCAGCAACTTAATTCCCAAGATAAAGACAAAAAAGTGTTTACCATGGTTAATGTTCATGAAAACTAATAAAAATGAAAAACAATCATACTTTCATGTGAATCAAGAACATAGCTTTTCTATTAGTCCATTTAGTTTTACATAAATCCCTATAAAATACAGCAAAGATTAACAGATCAAGAAAAGAAAGAGTTCAACATTGCCAGTCACTTCAAGCTACACATTTTAAAATCCAAAACAAGAAAAGTTAAATGACTAAATAGAAATGCACCCAAATTTGTATATGTAAGCTGGATCTAAGACAAAGACAGCTTCTTAAGCTGCATGAATCATATTCCAATAACAACTAATGCAGAATCTACATAGCAAGTTTATTCCCAATGCTTTCAAGTCAATTACCCCATTTTAATCTTAAATTTCACTGTAAATTAAATAACAGCTGCAAACATCACCCCTTTGTGAGATGGGAGAGCTTGGGCTTACATGATTTTCATCACTGGCATGGTACTAGAATCAGCTAGAGTTATGTTCTTTCAACTGCACAATCCAGAGACTGTGATATCTTAATTCTTTGATGTCTCCTTAACACTGAAATTAGTTAATCACCTTAGGTACTAAAGGACTTAGGTATTTGGAATGGAAAGGATATAGTTACTTTAAGAACTGATTTCAATTTTAATAGCACCATTTTGGTTCTACTGAGGCCTTAACAGATCACTGACCTGAGGAACCATAATTGTTCAGAAATATGTTCATCTGGACTGAGGGAGTCTTTAATCTGTGGATTATTACTGCCAGCCCTTCAGTGCCATTTTTGCTTAACTTGCTATTGAGTACTAAGGGAGTTTTAAATCCATGTGCATAATAATTGTGTGTGTGCAAAATGTCTATGAAAGTTTTAGGGCTAAGTAGTATTTTCAGATGTATAGTCACTAGTTTAAATAATGCAATGGATGCTAAATCTTTTTAACTGGTTGAGGTAAGGTCAAGCTCTCCCTTATATTAAAATACAAATGTCTCAGCAGAAACAAAGGCAAAATATACTTTCAAGGGAACCTAAAATTGCACTGCTAAGAGACTTAAAGCTATTACAACGACATTTGATTTTCTGGGTTGAGACAATAACCTTTCATATAAAATTAAGTCCAAAATCATCTAACACTTTTAAGTCATTTTTTGATCTACTAATTCAAGATCAAGTTAAAGTCTTCCTAAGATTTAGGTGCATCTTCTATAGTTTGTTGTCTTGGAATAAGAAACAAGTCTCTTGTTGGAGGAGAATGGGTGGAGAGAACACTGTTTCTAGAAGGATCTAGTGATTCTTAGGACCTGTGAGAATGTGGTACAGAGTAATATAGTATTTCTTTTCAGTTATCTATAGTACCCAAATACCTATAGATACCACTCAGTATAAATAAGATGGTTATACGTTCCTTCAAATGTTACCAGATGTGCAAGGTTTTACTTTTGAAAAGACTAAATAGGGGTGGCTAGGTGGCACAGTGAATAGAGCACCGGCCTTGGCATCAGGAGGACCTGAGTTCAAATCCAGCCTCAGACACTTAACACTTACTAGTTGTATGACCTTGGGCAAGTCATTTAACCCCAATTGCCCTGCCTTCCCCCCCCCCCATCCAAAAAACAGGGGAAAAAAAGACTAAATGACCTGGAATGGATAAGTAGCCTAGTAGCACTGTTTGCACCTGTGGCACTTGATATCATGGGGGGGGGGGGAAGAACTACTTCCACTGAAGTAAACATTTTATCTCACAATTTCTTTTACATTCCAGTAATCAATTTAAAGGGCTTAACAAGACAATAGTTTTCTTACTAATACCCCTCAATTTGAGGATAATTCAGAAAAAAATTGAAATCTGAGAAAGACTTTCCTGTTAAATTCAATGATAGCAAAAGAAAAATATGATCAAGATAAACACCTGAGATAAATTCTTTTGAATCCTTAGCCAAAACAAAACTCTTCTTACAATAGGATGATCAGTATGCTATACGAACTCTAGTAAGTGCCTAATTAGAAGATAAAGTATTAATGGATTTATTCCACCTTGGAATTAATGCACTCATACACCATTTTTTGCCTTCATTGGGAAAGGCTTGACATATGTTAAGGTCTTCAGAGTCAACCTTCCCATTTCTTTCCTAACTGATACATCGCACTAATTTTCCCATTTGGCACATGTTCTTCCTTTTGACCCTTTGTTACCAAAACCACTGTCTCTCATCTATCTATACTGAATAGATTTTTTTTCTTTACAGGTATAAGTACATAATTGATATCATCCAATGAAACACTCAATGTTAAGAATTACATACAAGTCAGAACCCACAATATTACGAAAAAAGAAACCCCTATACTTGAAAACTAACTTTTTGGAAGGAGGAAGGCAGGGCAATTGGAGTTAAGTGCTTTGCCTAAGGTCACATGGCTGGCAAGTGTTAAGTGTCTTGGGCTGCATTTGAACTCAGGTCCTTCTGACTCCACAGCCAGTGCTCTATCCACTGCACCACCTAGCCACCCCCATTAAAAATTGCATTTATACCGCAATTTAAGATTTAGGTTAAAAAAAAAACAACAACAAAAAACAAAATTCTCTTTACAGCTCTCTGAGAGGAGAATCAGAAATATTATTATCTCCAATTTTAAAAGGAGGAAGCTGAAGGACAGAGAAGATAAGTTCCTCATCAGGAGATAGAGCTAATGTCAGGCTCGCTCCGTTATACTACACTGTCTCTCAATATAAATGAAAAAGACTGCTTAAAAAGAAAAATTCTGAGTAATGAAAAAGCAGCAGAATTCCCAAAAAGACACAAGGAAACACATACCTCCTTCCTTTTGATATAAAGGAAGAGGAGAAAAACTACCAGGACAGGTTATTGTATAAATCTTTAAAAATGTGAGTCTCTATATTTGATAATTTTACTTGTTTTTCTGTATTAAAAAAGCAGTTTCGATCAGGAGATGGAGATGGAAAATGGCCGTGCTGTAAAGACAAAGTATATCATACACAAAAAAAAGAAACAGCTACAAAAATTAAAGGGACACAACATCTATTATGCCCCTTACTTAAACTGCACAGCTTAAACCAAATAGCTTCAAGACTTTTTGAGACACTATTGCTAGCTTAGATGTGCTTTTCTTACACTAAGATTTCTTCTATTGAGCCTTCTTTAATTCCTTCAACTAACTTTAGCAAATGGGTCAAATTGATAGCAAAATGGGGTCTGCTAATTATTTTTTTTTGAGATACCAACTAGCTCACAAAATCTAAATTAGTTCCAGCCCACTTCCACAGGAAATACTTATCCTGTTGCACTAGCAAGTCAAAATAGATATGATGCTGTCTTATAATCTTATACAACTCATTTTGACTACATAACCCCTACTTTTTATTTGTTTGTTTTGCAGATGGGGGGGAAAGGCAGGGTAATTGGGATTAAGTGACTTGCCCAAGGTCACATGGCTACTTAAGTGTTAAGTGTCTGATGCTGCATTTGAACTCAGGTCCTCCTGACTCCAGGGCTGGTGCTTTATTCACTGTGCCACCTAACTGCCCCCCTTTTTTTTTTGGAGGAGGAGTATGACACGGTCACACATACACTTTATTGATATTTTTGTTTTCTTACACCACCATAGTAATCCATGGGTCCTTGTCCCTACCCTTCTCAGAGAACCATCATATTTTACAAATAGTATTTTTTGGACAGAGAAAAAAAAAAGCCAGCACAGCTGATCAATACATTGGAAAAATCAGAAAATATATGCAATTTATTAGCACCTGTGGACCTCTCACCTGCACAAAGGGATGTGTTGAGGGTGTTTTCTCATATCTCTTCATTCCAAGTCCTGTTTGATATTTATAACTTTGTTATATATACTTTTGTTTTTTGGGGGGACGGGACAAGGTGTCATTGTACTTCCCATTTACATTGTTGCAGTTAGTGTGTATACTGTTTTCTTGGCTCTACTTACTTTACTCCGCATCAATTCATATATATATCTTTGCATGTTTCTCTGTATTTATCACATACATCATTTCTTAAAGCATACTGATGTTCCATTACATTCATATAGCACAGGTTTTTTAGCTATTCCTCAACTGATGGACATCTATTTTCTTTCCAATTCTTAGTTGTCACAAAAAGTGCTGCTACATTTTGGAAAATATGAGGACTTTTCCCCTATCAGTGCCTTCCTTGGGCTATACATCCAGTAGTAGAGTCTCTGGCTCAAAGGGTCATTTTGTTTGCATAACTCCAAATTGCTTTCCAAAATATCTGCACCATTTCTCAGCTCTATCAACAACATATTAGTGTGCCTATCTTTCTATAACTCCTCCAACACTGACCATGCCATTTTTTGTCATTTTTGCCTATCTGCATGGTGTATAATGCCTACTACTTACAGTTGTTTCCTATTACTTCTAGCACCAAATACAGGGTGTCCTAAAAGTCTTTAGTGCAGTTTTGAATTTTAAGAGTTTAGCCTATCTATACAGAGTATCCCCCAAACAATTAGTATAGTTTTAAGTTTTAATAATTTAAAACTTACACTAAGATTTTTTGGGACAGCATAAACTGTTTGGTTTGCCACTTTTAAACAATCTGGCCCCTTTCTAGTCTTACATATGACTCCCCATCACTTTCCATCTCTGCACACTTTCACTGGCTATCCTCCTTACCTGGAATGCTTTCCCTCATAACCTCGGACTGCTGGAATTCTTGTTTTTATTCAAGAATTCACTCAAGCAAAACTGTCTCCCCGATAAAGTTACCTTGTGTCTATTTTGCATGTATCTTACATATATGTGGTCTACCAATTAAGCCGCTAAAGTCCTCAAGGGTGGGGACTAGTTCACTTTTGTCATTGTATCCTAGGTGCTTATTATTGTGCCTAGCAAATATTAGGTAGTTAATAAATGCTTGCTGATTGATAATTAACTCACATTAATTTAACACTTTATGATTACAAAGTCTTTTACATACATAATCTCATTTGAATAAAATTCTCTTCACTCTCAAGTTAGGACATTAGAATTAACTGCATTTCATCAAATGACCACTTGAATTAATTTACTAACTAGACATTTTTGAGGATATATTATAAATAGAGTGAACTACAAAAATGAGGATATTACTAAACAGAAGTATCAGTTTTGAATACCTGCTTTACTTCAAGGATTAGTTATTTTAACTTGGAAAGCTAGCTCTGATTTTTGCTTAAGGCAATTAAACTATGCTTTTTCTCAGGTGAAAAAAATTAACTTACATCTGTTTTATTTTTGGTTTTCTAGTCTTCATACCACAATAGCCAACAGAGATGTTTCCAACTTAAAATCATAGCCCAGAGGGAGGGCAGGACAAAGGTAATATAAAAACCAAATGGCTTACCAAAATGATTTAGAGGGACCCACGAAGAGCTTTCTGCATGAGCAGAAAGGATCTTCTCAATAGCAAGGGGAAGCCGCTTCCAATTAGTGAACTCCAGGCTAAAGTTGAGAATGTCATTATCAACTGAGTGAATCCTACATAGAAAGAAATTAGCACAGTTATTGACACAAAATACAATGAGGGATACATACTGGAAGCAATAAAGTGCCTTGGTAGCTCCTTTATATCCAAAAATATTAATAATGCAAAGATAATCACACAATCATTCTCCGAATTTCCTTCAATTGCTTACTCTCCCCTCCCACAAATCTAGTAAGATGCCAGATTTAATCATTTCTATCTCCACAATATCTCTCATTTTCATCCCCTATTCTGTACTCACACAGTCATCACTCTAGTTCAAGTTTTCATCAACTCTCATCTAGATTATTACAATAGCCTCTTAACTGGTCTCCAGGCCTCTCACATCTCTGCTTTCTCCAATTCATCCATCTTCTGACTATACACTCACCTTCCATCTCAACCCTGTGAAAGAGGGAACCAGGAGCCCTAGATTGACTCTGGCCCTAGAGCCCTTTCCCTGTCCTGTGATATTAGCAATGCATGAGTCTGACCACATCAGTACCCTCTTTGATAAACTCCATCAGTTCCCTATTACCACCTCTTTTTGCCATTTCAAGGCTTTTTATGATCTAATTCCTGCCTGCCTTCCAAGGATTATCCTATATTACTCTCCTTCATACACTCTGATCCAAGTAAACTGGCCCTCTTGATCATCCTCACATGGCACCATTGCATTTCTTGTCTCTGTCCTTCCATAAGCTGTCCTTCAAAGTCCACCTAAAGTGTACTTCCTATCTGAGGCCCTTCTGGATTCTCCCTGCAGTCAGTGCCTCCTTCACCAAAAATGGCCTTGCATTACTTTGTAAATAGTTTGTATTTACTTGTGTATCTGTATGTATACATAGTTTCTCCAACAGAAGGTAAGTTCCTTCAAGGCAGGGACATTTCATTGCTGTCTTTGTGGCCGGCACTTAGTAAGTGCTTGTTCATTAACCACTCTCTGAGGAACAAATGAAAATAAAGGAGACAAACAACTGTACAACCAATAGTTCCACCATACAATAAAATAAACCATCCCAAACCCAAGAATTGCTTTATTATATGGGAGCCTAACAACCTCAATCATTTCTGGTCAGGAGAAAAGCTAGTTCCACTTCATTTCAAAGCCTTTAATCTGTTCTCCTGTGGACAGACATGAACACAAACAAACACATATACATACACACACACATTATGGTAAGAAAGTAGCTGATGGGTCGATGGAAAATGGTTGAGTAGAAAGTAATGGTTATATTATATTACATAAATGAATGTTATCTGTATACACTCAATTCATTCCCCATCAAAACAGTACTTAGTATAAGAAAAGTTCTAGTTAAGGTCTTGGCTTTCTTAAGTTTCACCAGCAGTTCAAATGCCCAAGGGTGTTGAGGGGGTTTAACAGGAGTGTGCATGGTAGAACTTGGTAGTCCTCCATCTTAGCAAAAGGAATATAGTTGGTGATTCCCTACTTATCCAAAAGGTATGAACTGCCATGTTGGAAGGATGAGAATGGGGGATGGGGAAGGTGCTCTATGGCCAGAGTCAATCAAGGGTTCTGAGTTCCTGCCTTCATGAGGTGGAGATAGAAAGTGAATCTCCAGTAAGAATGGGAGAAAGGAAAAAAGGAGCTCTTAGGGAGGTTGAACTGAAAAGCTCGCCAAAGGACCTGTTCTTGCTGAGCCATCCAGAGCCCATGGAGTCACTTTTGTAATGACTTGCTTACGGATAGAAATTGGCTGTTCAAAAATGGTTTCCAGCTATATCCTAAATATAATGAAACTTTGAAAAAAAATCCCGCCTAAACAGGATTTTCACTTCTGACACAAATTCTTTTTTGCTGCCAAAATGTTTGAAAAAACATATTATGTGACCTTTAACAATTAAGGGTAAAAAAAAAAAGACTTTGCTTAAATAATCTAGAAAATTCAACCTTCACTTTACTTTGGAAATTTACTGTTAAAAGCTAAGGCAAATAGAATAAAAGGAAATAAAGATAAACTTTAAAATCTGCAAAAATTTTTCATTTCAAGGACAACTTATTTCTACAACTTAAAGAGAAATTGTCCTTGAAATCATTAAGTAGAGGATTGTTGAATTTATTTCTCATAATTGATAATTCTGCAAGACACAGACAAGCAGAAAAAAGAACTGAAGGCAAAATCTAAATAACCAAGTGCTACATTTATATGCTGGAAAACATTTCAATTTTCTATAGTCTTTTGCTATCTCATTTAAATCATATCTGATCAGAAAATGCAAAGATGAAATACATATAAAGGCAAACAAAACTCCCTGGCTACATCAAAGATTATTTGGTAATGGTCTTTATTTCTTTTTTAATAATTTCACTTTTCTACCTTAATGTAGTTCATGGCTGACTGTGACTTCAACAAAGTAACATTTTTATGCAGTTATCTGAACAACACACAAGAGGGGTAAATCTTTTTGTATAGCTCTAGCTAACAGAATGGTGTATTTACTATTATTGATAATGCCACTAAAAAAGTGATTACTACCAAACCACACTGACCATCACATTGTACAAAATAGATGTATAATCACAGTGGTAGTTAATCAACAGAATGTACATCTGACATTTACTTTGTATTATTCTCTCATTACATTCGAGGGGAGTAAAATAG
>JAQQSV010014127.1:0-12363 GCA_028646515.1 Pseudochirops corinnae | reverse complement strand
CTATGATTCCAGAGGACCAGTGATGAAGCATGTGGCTTACCTCTTGACATCAAGGTGATGCACTCAGGGTGCAGAATTAGACATGTTCTTTGGACACGGCCAATACAGGAATTTGGTTTGCTTGACCATGCATATGTAGTCTAAGAATTTGTTTGTTTTCTCAGTGGGGAAAGTGAGAGGCAAAGAAAATAAATTCTTGCTAATTAAAAAATAAAATTTAGTTTAAAACATTAAGAAGTTATGCCTCAAAAATGTTTATCACATGCTATCATTTTTCAGTACACTAGACTAATTTTCTCTGTTTTGCTCTAATTTTTTTTCCACAGCCTTTTTATCCTAGAGGTATTCTATGTTGCCAACCTTCCAATATTAGCATTTATGGGTCCCATTAATATGCCTCAAGACTAAAAGCTCTCCATAAACAAATTAATTTAGGAAATTCTAATATAATATAGGAAAGAACAGGACAATATAAAATAAATTTTAAGTGAAAATTCATTTATATTTAATTTGTCAAAAGCAGTTGGAGTTATCCACTCATTTGCATTTATAGAATTAATTTTTAGTTTAGGCTTGACAACCACTGTCAGTATGCTAAAGCCTGGTTGGTTTGTGGGAAGCCTTGCTAAAACAGGCCTGTGGTGCATCAGGGACCATTGCCAAAGGTCATCAGTCCCTTATGGACAATTAAGAATTGGTTATTCTTCTATATTTAGACCTGGAAGATGATATCATTTGGACTCTATGCAAAATCAAAATAACGAGTTGAAAAATAAAAAGTTCAGTCAACCAATTATTTGCTGCTATTTAAATGCAATAAATACAGATTAGATGCCAACCATGTGCATAGCACTGTGCTAGGCACTAGGAGAGACAGAGTTTAGACAAAATGGTCCCAGCTTTTATGGTTTACAATTGAGTTGGGGAGGGGTATGACACTTGACACAAATAATTCTTGTACAAAAGAGAACTAATCAATCAAGCAGTTACTAAAGCATTTAGTATGTATGTGCCTGGCATTGTGATAGATAAGCATTGGGATAAAAAAAATTAAAAATAATCCCTGTACTTCTTTTAATGGGTAGATAATGTATGTGCATTAGGGAGATATTTTCCCCACAATACCAAATATCTGAATTCATCACTGAGTTGACTTAAATGACCAGTTGCTCTGGCATGGTGTACTGCAGACGTAGCCTCAGGCTCAGACTCACATATTCCTGATAAGGAGCTGGAGAAAGATTCAGATCATTTCCCAACTCTTCAGTGTACTTGCTTATACCTGTGGGCCTGGAAGCAGGCCAGCAAGCAGTTGGTTGACTGAACTTTTCATTTTTCAACTGGTTATTTTGATTTTGCCTAGATAGAGTCCAAACGAAATCATTTCCCAGGTCTAAATATAGAAATATAGCCGCCTGTTGATTGTCCATGAGCGACTGATCCCCTTTGCTATTCTTTATTCCCAAGTTGCTATGTGGTGGCTTGTAGGCCACTTGTGTGCTATCTTGGAGGATTCTGATGCAGTCATGCCCCTGTTCAGGCTACAGCTGCAGTCCCTCTTGTCTTCTCCCCACCTCCAACCTTAGGTGCACTTGGATCAGAATTTCAGGGGAAGCAAGCAAAGGGGTGTTTGGCATTTGCCTGTAGCAGGTATCCTAATGCAAAGGGTCAGGAGGGTATGTGCTTGAAAGAGTTAGGTGCTAGTTGAGGTCTTTCTGCTCAACAAACTGGGCCATTCCTGTATGTTCACCATTTTATGCTCAGACACTCAATATTTGTTGACTACGTAAACAGTCTCAGTGTGGGATATTTTTCTACTATGAATAGGGAGAAGGCCTGATAAGAACATCTGAATCTTGTTTCTATGGCTCAGACTTAGGTCAGTTTTCTGATGAGTTAAAATGAAAACCAGCAACTTGGTTTTCATAATCGCCAACACTGACTGCCAAAGAGGAAAAGAAAAATATGACCCAAAGGAAAATGATCCTCTCTCCAGTCTTTGCACTTTGATACTTATTTATCCTCCATTCCTTTATTTCAGTTTCCTCTTTTCCCTCTGCCCTACTTAGGTTCTTTCAAATCCTGCTGATGTCATGAGCCAGTGTTTTGTTTACATGAACACTCTAGTGCAGTGGTTCTCAACCTTTCTAATGCTGAGACCCTTTAATACTTGTATGTGGGCGGACTCGCCTGGAGACGGATAGAGGAGCGGTATCTCAGTTCTTAAGACCATCGGAAATATGTGTTTTCTGATGGTCTTAGGAGACAGACCCCTGTGACCCCTGTGAAAGGGTCATTCGACCCCCAAAGGGGTTGCAACCCACAGGTTGAGAACCATTGCTCTATTGAGATGATCCAAGGTGGGCCACACAAGGACCCTTTACTCTTTCAATAGCCCTGGTTTGGTGACACTACTCTGGAGGGTCTCTTTTTCTTCAAAGTAATATTGTGAAATCCTCAAATCAAAATGAATTTGAATTCACTTTGTCCTAAAATTTTTATTGCTTTATTTTGTTTTTATTCCATCTTAATTCCCAATATACCTTCATTATGAGGGATGAAACAATGAGCTCAATCCTTATGAGGATCTACAGAGTGCACAGGAGATGCAGTACTCATTTGGATTTTCAAGCATACCCAGACTTTGTGTAATTGGTTCTGGTCCACCAACCACGTGGTAAAGAGAAGCTTCTTTGATTAACTATGGAGTCAGACCTATGGTACATTCAAAAGGCACTACTCAACCGAAATCTGTCCCTTTTCGGTTGGATTCCTTCTGGCTTTGGAGAGGCCTTGGCCTCGCCCCATCAGAGGTGCTAACATGTGACCTAGGTATGTGGGTCTTTGCTCTTTGCATTTTTATGTCCTGATTCTAGTGGAAGGAACTTGGAGGCTATGACCTTATGAGTTTCAAAAGGTCAGGAAATCTAGATGTGGAATCTGAGCTGGAGTTTATAGCCAAACAGTGCACTTTTGAAGCGTACAGGAACAAGGAGTAACTTTTGGCTTCCAGACTAGCAGTAGCTGAGATGAGGGCTCCTCCCCCAGTGATGCTGATTTGGATGTGAACTTGGTAGGAACAATGCTTTGTAGAAACCTCATTAAGTCTGAGCTCACTCTTCTTAAAGACTGAGATGGTACAGGGAGGATTAGGTTCCATAGTGTTAGAACTTTTTTTTCTTTTTGGAGGGGGGAAGGCAGGGAAACTGGGGTTAAGTGACTTATCCAAGTTCACACAACTAGTAAGGGTTAAATGTCCAGGGCCACATTTGAACTTAGGTCCTCCCTACTCCAGGGCCTGTGCTCTATTTACTGCACCACCTAGCCGCCCCAAGGAAAATGTTATTACTTCTTTCTTCCTTCAAAGAAGGTATCTTATCTTCATAGTAAATTTCCTTTTGTAAAAGTTAATGGGTTAATCACTGACAGCAAACTGTAGAGGGGGCAGGAAACCATACCAGAATGGAGTCTTCAGTTGAGGTGACCCATAAGTCCCAGATCCCTAGATCCCTAAGGTGGGGGTTGGGGGTCGGGGCGGGGGTGGGGGTGGGGGTGGGGCATAACCAGCCTCCTTCTGTGAAACCAAGGTCAGAATCAGCCACTACATCTCCGGCCCCTCCCTTCCTTAGAGAGCTATCCCTTATAACAAAAAGTTTTTTAAAAGGGGAGGGGGAAGGAAATTTACCAAAACTTACCAACATATCAACTGCATCTGACAGTCTACACAACATTTTACACGAAGTCCTCTACCTGAGCAAAGAAGGAAAGAAGGTGCATTTTTTTTTTTACCACGTTGAGGTTTTAATTAACTTTAAGAACAAATTAACAAGCGTGTGGACTATTGGTAGACTAACCCATAAGGGTCAGTCCTTGAAGCATGCACAGATATTCCCTGCCTAGCACCGGTCCAGCTGATTGTGTGGATAACTCAGGGATTTGCACATGTGCCTTCTAATTGGCTACAGAATTGAAATAACTGATGTCCCAGTGAGGATGTCAAGGTAGGGCTACTTTGTGTTGGGCCCCAGAGGTGGAAGGTGGAGGGAAGATAGCCCTAATGTCTATGAGCTCATAGCCACCTCTGTCTTAGAATTTATTCTTTCCTCATCTTAAGCAAATTAATATTCCAAGATGGGGGTGTCTGGGCAACTTTGTGGGTTCAGGAAATCCAGAGGTCCTATCTGCTGCCAGGATGATAGTCATTGACGGCAATGAATTCAGAAAGAGTTATCCAAATACAACTTCAGGGTGTGTGAAACCTTAGATGAAGAGAAGTACTGATTATAGATTCTAGAAAGGCATAAGCTATATACTCCACAAAGGCATAGATTATGGGTTCTAGAACTGTAATTTGAAAGCTAGCAGAGAACTACACCCAAGAGAAAAGGGAGAAAAGGTCTCCCAGTGCCTTACATGTGTATCTTATACGTGTCTTCTTTACATTATTTACTCATATTGACTCAGGGATTTCCTCCTACTAAGCCTGCTACTGGGGCAACAATTCTCTGTTAGAAGCCTATACCAGGAATACCTCCCCTCAGTTCCACCTATATTTTTAACATGTGGTGACCTCCATTAAACCTAACCTAGGGAGCTATGTCCCTGGTATTTGTTATAGGAAGGCAACTATGGCATTTGAATGTAATCCTACATGCCCAAACAAATTTATGTAAATTTTTTTACATAAATTTACATGAATGTGGGTACTTCCAAATGAGACTTAACAAAACTTAGATGAATATCCTAGGTGGTAGTAGTTACTGTTGTAGTAGTAGAAGTAGTAGTAGTAGTAGTAGTAGTAGTAGTAGTAGTAGTAGTAGTAGTAGTAATAGTAGGAGTAACAATGGTAGAAGTAGTAGTAATTGTAAAAGTGGTAGTGAGTAAAAGTAATAGTAATAGCAGTACTAGGTAATAGTTGTGCTAGTAAGTAATAGAAATAGGAATAGTAATAACCATGCTCTGAGGACCTCAGTGTGCAAGTGCCCAGCTGAGGGAGTGGCCCCAGAGGGTATGATATAAATATATGCCCTGTAGTGTTTATTGCTTTTGGAAGTAGTGTGGTGCAAATGGGTGTGGCTCAATTAAATAGCCCTGGGGAGATAGTATAATACAGTAGAAAGACCAATGGCTCTGGCGTCTGAGGCTCTGAGAGTTCAAATCCCACCTCTGCTTCTTACTGCCCAAATTACCTTGGTAAGTCATTTTCCCTCCATTCTCATCAGTTTTTTCATCAAAAATGAAAATGTTGGATTAGATGTATTCTGAGGTCCCTTCCTGCTCAGGATTCATTAGGCTGGGAACCATCTAGAAAGACTGAGAATTAGTTATTGCCATAATGCTTGGTACATACAAGTACTTGATAGATGGTTATTCATTTCTTCATTCATTCACAGCGTATTGGAGATTATTAATCCCTTATCAGTAGTAAGATTCTAGTGTTTCCCAATGCTGGTACAAGCTTTCACCCAACCTTCTGACAGTCCCTTTCATCTTGTCCTTCCCTCTGAAGCATATTTAGTTTCTATCTGTCTATTTCTTAGAGAGAGAAGTCATCTTTCAGAATGCGCAAGAACCAAGCCTTGAGTTTGGGTTTTTAGTATGAAAGTCAGGGATTTACACAGCCCTCCCACACACAAATACATTTGCCAAGGCACCTACACTGGATGGTGGTGGGAACTGGTGTGACGTTTCTCAAAAAGCAAATATTCGAGCTGAGGAGAAACAAGGACCTCATTTAAAACAAACCAGACCTGGTGAACCACAGCTTGATGCAGAGGCTTCCTCAGAGACAGTGAGGAGAGAGAAAGAGAAAGACAGAAAGAGAGAGGGGGGGGGGGTGAGGAGAGAGAGAGAGAGAGAGAGAGAGAGAGAGAGAGAGAGAGAAGAGAGAGAAGACAGAGAGAAAGATAGAGAGAGAGAGAGAGAAAGAGAGAGAGAGGCATTCAGGAGAGCATGAGACCCACTCTACTGCTATGTCTGGTCACCACAGAGATGATTAACGAGACAGTGATGAGGAGCATGCACAGAGTCAGACTGTGATAAAGAATTTTCTCTGTTGTTCCTTGACAGCCAGTTTTCATCACCTTGAAGACAAGGGGGCACATGGTGGAAGTGGTGGCAGATACCTGGTAACAATATCTGGAGCCTTCACCAACTCAATGTGAAACATTGATTATTGGAAGCTCTTCCTGTGCTTGAGGCCCAGTTGACTGGAGCCAATATTTATTTTCTATTGAAAAATCCTTTCTGTGAGATTTTTCAGTGCCATGGCTGAGTGTAGCCAGACATTTAAATATGTCCAGAGTTATTTTTTCTAGCAGCTTTAAACACACACACACACACACACACACACACATTTCCTTTTTAGTTGTCTTGGAAGGGACCCCAGTCTGCTTGGTTTGATAAAATTGGGGAAATTCTTTTTTTTTACAGTTTGTTCTCATTGATCACCAGAGGGGTGTTTAGTAAGATGAGATTGGATGGATAGCAACAGCTGGGCATATATACAGCTGCATCACTAGTCCTTTAACAGTATATGTCAGCCCTGGGTCCCATACAGATAGTACGATCCTGTTGATGAAGGCGTTTGTCTAGGCCAGGGTTCCATGGAGGGAGCATGAGCAGGAGGAAGATGGTGCTAAGGGATTCTTTCTAAAGGAAATCAGAGAAAGAGAAAAGTTTTAAGGAAACAATTTCTATTCTCTTAGTAATTATAATCCTTGGTAATTTAATGAATTAACTTTCATTTACCAGTTTCAGTGTGCAAATCCAAGCTGGTAGTGAGGAGCAGACATCTGGGAACATGGCCAAAGGGTCAGACCATGAAACCCACAGCCAGGCTCTGGATGACGAACTGGCTCTGTCTCTGTCTCTGTCTCACTCTGTTATTTGGTACCCTCTGCCTTCTGGGCTTTATCACTCCTCTTTCTTACCTTCTTCTGTTTTTGACTACATAAATAGATGCCTCTCTTCACTTAAATTTATTTTAATGTTTTATCGATGCATTGTTTGTATCTCATAGTCATTTATGAAAATATACCCCACCAAACACACTGAATTCTTCCTTGTTAAGGAAGAAAAGATCATCATGAAAAAACACTTGACATAGTAGCTACATCTGACAATGTACATAACACTCTGCCCTAACAAGTCCCTAGCTCACTGCAGAGAGGAAAGAGAGATGTTTCTTCACTTAACATTTTCAAAATGCGTGCCAAAATTCTCCTAGTAGATGAAATGCTGCATTGATATAGTTGGTAGCAATAAAGAGTAAATTCAGTTTGGGCCTCCTTTGCATGCTGGTGTGTGTTTGTGGGAATGTTATTTTCCTTTTGTTGCTGCAATGAATTTGCATGATGCTGATACCTGAAAATAGTGACAATGCCACCTGGTTTCTTTCCTTTCTTGTGCCATCTCAGGAAGTCCCTCTTCAATGAAGAGTCTTTCAAAGACCTTATTATTGTATTACAAAGCAGTCATCATCTGTAGCAGCAAACACCCCAGCACAACCAGAATGGCTGCTAGCACAGGTTCTTTGATCTGCTTTCTAAAGGACAGCAACTCGAAAGAGGGTTAACAATCTTACTTTAATCAATTAAATATATGTATATATATACATATGTAAATTCACTTAGTTTAGGGGAAAAAGTTAGCACCCTGAACTTCAGAGAAAATACAAACAGAAATTATAAGCAGACAAAAAATACAGACAGAGAAAACAACACAATTCAGCAGACCAACAGACAGGACTTCTAGCTGTCTGACAATTACATATATACATAGTTAGATACCAGAGAGAGAAGCACTAACATCTGGGTTTTCAAAGCCGGGGGCTCAACAGCTACTCAGAGTCTTATCTGGCCAAATCATACAACTCTTTCCATGAGTGATCCCAAATCAAAACCTCACCTCAGAGGTATGTATAGCCTTCTCCAGGGTCAGAGAACATCACAATCCTCATGACCCACTGCCTAATTACAAAGTAACAAGGTGTGGGCAGTCCTGAAAAACAAGCCTCCCCTAAGCAAGCTTCTCCCGTTGGGCTCTGCTGTACCCTTCAGCAAGCTCCTCCCACCACAGACTCCATGTGGCCACATTCAGCCTATTAGGGGGCAGAGTATATTTTCAAATCAGGGAAGGTACTCAAATTCACTTAGGCTTATTAAGGGACAGGGAAGATCTATAAACTCTCATTACCATTATATCATCAAAACAATCTGGTACTGGCTAAGAAATAGAGAGTTAGATCAGTAGAACAGATTAGTTACATAATACACAGTAGTAAACGATCATAGTAATCTAATGTTTGATAAATGTAAAGATCCAAGTTTTGGGGGAAAAAAATTGGAAAGCATTTTAGCAGAAACTAGATAGAAACCAACATCTCACACTGCATACCAAGATTTGGCCAAAATGTGTAAATGATTTAGACATAAAGAGTAATATCATAAGTGAATTAGAGGAGCATGGAATATTTTACTTGTCAGATGTATGGATAAGGAAAGAATTTATGACCAAACAAGAAAGAGAGGTATTACAGGATATAAAATGGATAATTTTGAATATATTAAATTAAAAAGGTTTTACACAAACAAAATTAATGTAGCCAAGATTAGAAGGAAATGGGGGGGACAAATTTTACAGGAAATTTCCTTGATAAAGAACTTTTTCCTCAAATATATAGAGAAATGAGTCAAATTTATAAGAATACAAGTCATTCCTCAATTGATAAATGATCAAAGGCTATAAATAGGCAGTTTCCAGAAGAACTCAAAGCTATCTAATCAGTCATTTTTTTTTTACTCGTGTCCAACTCTTCTCACCCCATTTGGGGTTTTCTTGGCAAAGATACTGGAGTGGTTTTGTCATTTCCTTTCCAGTTCATTTTGCAGATCAGGAAACTGAGGCAAACAAGGTTAAGTCACTTGCCTAGGATCACACAGCCAATAAATGTCTGGGGTCAGATTGACCTCAGGAAGATGGGTCTTCCTGACTCCAGGCTCAGAACTTTATCCACTGTGCCGCCTAGCTAGCTGCCTGTAAATTATCTATAGTCACATGAAAAAAATTTTCTAAATCATTATTGATTAGAGAAACACAAATTAAAACAACTCTGAGGTACTACCTCATACCTATCAGATTGGCTAATATGACACACTAATGCAGTATTGGTAAAGTTGTGAACTGATCCAATCATTCTGGAGAACAAATTGCAACTATGCCCAAAGGATTACAAAACTGTGCACACCCTTTGACCCAGTAATACCATTAATAGGTCTGTATCTCAAAGAGAGCAAAGAAAAAGGTAAAGGACCTATATGTACAAAAATATTTATAGCAGCTTTGTGTGCGTGTGTGTGTGTGTGTGTGTGTGTGTGTGTGTGTAGTGACAAAGAATTGGAAACTGAGGGGATACCCATCAATTGGGCAATGGCTAAACAAATTGTAGCATATGGTTGTGATAAAATACTATTGTTCTATAGGAAATGACAAACAGGATGCTTCCAGAAAAACCTGATAAGACTTATATGAACTCATGCAAAGTGAAGTGACCAGAACCAGGCTATTGTACATAGTAACAGAAATAGTGTATGATGACCAACTATGAATGACTTACTTATTCTTAGAAATACAATGATCCAAGACAACTCTGAAGGACTTATGATGAAAAATGCTATCCACCTTCAGAGAAAGAACTGACGGAGTCTGATTGCAGATCAAAGCCTACTTTTTAAACTTTATTTTTCTTATTTTAAAAATGTTTTGTCTGTTTTCTTTTGCAATATGGCTAATATGGAAATATGTTTTGCATGATTGCACATGAATAGTCTATATCAAATCGCTTGTCTTCTCAAGGAGGGGGAGGGGAGAGAGGGAGGGAGGAAAAGAATTTAGAACCCAAAATTTTAAAAAATGAATGTTAAAAATTGTTTTTACATGTAATTGATAAAAAAATAAAAAGACCTTATTTAAAATGTCCCACATTTCCCATGCCAGGAATTTCAAAAATGAAAACATATTTGAAAACTGTGTCAAGTGTTTTCAGTCACCAAGTTCCAGGAAGAAAAGTATAATCCTTTAGAATCGTTTTCAAAAACTTCTATGGGAAGAGATGGATTTACCCATTATGTTACAGTAAACAGAATAAAATTGATAGTTCTTTCTCTATGTGTCCAATTTTACAAGTTGTTCTTTGCAGCAGTGTGTCAGGAGTAATAAAAATAGAACAGACAAGGAAAAAGTACTGTTCCCTGACAGGAGGGTTCTTGGGTAAAGGTGTGTCTCTCTTAACCATTTCCTACTCCTCTGGGAGAGTGGCTGCCTTAGATCACTGATGCTGGAGTCCCCGTTGGTCAAAAAACCCTAAACTAAGAAGTTGATTGCAGGACTGGACTGGTAGCCAGAAAGGGACATCAAACCCATCCCAATAGATCTCTGTTGATATGCTTGCTGCCAACAAAATAGGATATGCCTGTGCAGGAATAGTGGGGACTATCTTGTCCTTAGTACTCACACTTATTGTTTCTGGCATCTAGATCAGCCACTGTGGAGATGCTATGAAATCTAGCATGCCTTTATCTACTCCCCTCCCCAATCTCCCTCACGTCCAAGAGAGAAGGGAAATTATATCAACCTGTACCCTACTGGAACACTCACCAAACTGTTCAGATGAAGTTCACCTTTGGCGACCCGCCTCTGCTACCCGCCCCATACAATCAGTCAGTCAGTCAGCCAGTCAGTCAATCAATGAAAAAGTGATCATTAGCTCTTACCATGTGCTAAGCACTGGAGATACAGGAAAAAAAAGTGAAAGCAGTCCTTACCCTCAAGAAGCTTAAATTCTAAATTCTAATGGAGGCAACAGCATATACTTTAATAACTATGTATAAAATATTGTGTATATAAAGTAGGTCTTCACACACACACACACACACACACACACACACACACACACACGAGTTCCCCAGAACTTAGCACACATGTCTGGAGCACAGTACGTACTAAATAAAAGGTTTTTGACTAACATATATTCTTCCTCGGGCCCAGTGTCTTTATGCTTTATTCCTAAGAAAGACTGCTGATAAGAAAGGCTCTGAACCAGGAGTCTGTGAACTTTATTTTTATTTTCGATAACTGTATTTCTATAAAATTGGTGTCCTTTGCAATCCCATGTATTTTATTTTAATCACTTGAAAATCTTATTCTAAGAAGTCTCTCAGTTTCACACTCCTTTCCCGCACTCTAAACTAATTGGTACACAAGTTTATGTGGCTGGTAAAGAATAACCTCCCTCTATGTGGATTTTGAGAGGATTCAAAGTTTTAAGAGAAAAAATAAATCTTTAATAGTGCAATTTCAGGTTCAGGCATCAGGTAGGGAAATTATTTAGAGAGTCACAGGGCAGCATCCTTACTTTTATGAAATCACATCATGTGAGTTGGTCCACCTTGATGGAACTAAATGACCAGCATGAGTTTATGTGTGAGTGGGACAAGATTCACTATCCCCTCTGTTTTCTCCCATGTTTAGCCATGTAACAGAGAGGCCCTATTGGCAATGCCACTCTTTCTAAGTGTTACTTTGGTTTCTCCCACAGAAAACTGGAATGACTGGGACCAAGCTCAGCTAATGGCTATATATTGCTGGAGATTCTCTAGATTACAAGAAATTTGCTATTTCACTGAATTAACTTCAATATGCCTTCGGACCCTGTATAGCCCTTGCCTCTCCATGTTTTGGAGCTCCCTTGCCTCTCCATGTTTTGGAACCTATAGTTATAAAGAACGAACCTTTGTTGCTCTAGCTCACGTTTACTCATTGTCTCTTGCCTGGCAGAAATGAATCCAGAACCCAAGGGGTGTTTGGGTCTCCTCCCTTGCCCCTCCTCTTCTACACCCTATCAAAATAATAACCACATACCTCATACCATAGACAAACTGTGATGGTAGCAATCATACCATGCTTTCAACTCTTAATGAGTTGCAATAATTCTAATGGGATGTGGCAGTCTAGAAAACTAATTTAGACTACTTTAAGAGCATATAGGAGTAAAGAGCCAACTGCTCAGTCTTACTCTCATTTGGTCAAGCTGTATCTAGTATATTGTGTTCTATTCTGGGTGCTGCAGTTTAGGTAGGACATTGATGAGCTGGAGAGTGTCCAGCACAGGCCTAGGATGATGAAGGGCCTGGAATTCATGTCATCTGTGGACTGGTGGAAAGAAATGGATACAGTTAGTCTGGAGCAAAGAAGACTTAGGGGGAACCTGAGAACAATCTTTTTTTTTTTTTAAATTTTATTATAGTTTGCATCATTCATTTCCACAAGATTTTGAGTTACATATTTTCTCCCCGTCTTTCCCCC
>JAQQSV010014126.1:0-12363 GCA_028646515.1 Pseudochirops corinnae | reverse complement strand
GTATAAGCCTCTCCAGGTAATTATGAAGTCCATCTCCTTCCCATTTCTTATTGCACAATAGTATTCCCGGTAATAATGATTCTGTTAATTTATATGGTTTGTGTGTAAGTTTTCTTGGTTATCTTGGTGGCATGTAACCTCCTTTTTAAAAGCTAGCATATATTGTGGGCCATCTAAGAAGTTTAATCTGTACCTGATGTAATGTAATCATATAATTCTGTAAAATTGAGAAAACTTTATTGTATTGTTTGAGCCTAGTCCTGTGTGGCTAAGAAAACTGAACTATTTGATTATACTGTTTGGACCTAGTCTTGCATTGCTGGGAAACTAGACCTTCATATGTACATTTGGTGTCAAATCATATGTTTCTGGGAATCCTGCCAGATCAGGCTTGTGCATATGAACTCTCGTCATCTGAAGATTACCCCTCCTCTGAGCCAAGGGGTCTGAAGAAGACGACATCAGATGCAGACAGCTTTCCCAAGAAGTCTGGACCTGGCCTTTACCAGGACTGCTCCTTTCCTGGAGACCCCACCTTGGGAAGATGAGCCATCTAATGAGAAGTTTTCAGAGGATGAAAAGAGAGGGGGGTTGGTCTGGGGGGAGTGAAAACTTCTCAGGCAGTTTTGGATTGTTAACTTCCTTCTTCCTCCTCCATTGCTGCTATCAATCAGAAGCAAGCCCCTTCAGGAATCTTTTGACCCCCACCTTCAGTCCTTTGTCTGCTTTCCCACCTCTGTGGGCCCCTCCTCCCAGCCGGTGGGAGTCAGGGACAGCCCGAGCTCGCTCCCCCAACCAATGGGAGTGAAGGACTATGGAGGAAATATGACCCCATAGGGTGTTAGGGTTTAAAAACTGTGTTTGCCACACCTTGGGGGCCTCTTTCTCATGATCAGTCATGGGGAAAACCACCCTCTTCTCCTGGGGAAGAGAATAAATTCCTGTTCTTATCCTAAGAGATCTCTGTGTTTGTTTGTTTTTTTTAATGAAATTGTGGATGAGGTTTTTTTTCATCCCAAACAGAGCCAAGGAAGCAAGTGAATCATTAGCGTTGGTTTTAAAAGTTGAAGCACCAACTAAAATTGTTATAAAGAGTTGGGGAGTGGGAGGGGTTGAGAGGAGAATGTCTTTGGAACACATTAACGAGCACACATGCCATGCCCCCTCTGCTAGGCAGCACGGTGAAGTGGAGAGGACTGCATCTGGAGTCAGGTAACCCTTATTCAAAGCCCAACTCTGCCACTTTGGGCCTAGGTGACCTTGGGCAAATCTGTTAGTTCTCTGGGTCTCAGTTTCCTCTTCTGTAAAAGGTGGAGAATAGACAGAAGGTCCCTTCCTATTTGTGATGATTTGATATCCAGTGCTACCTCTAGTTCAGGGATGGAGCCCAGGCTGCCTAGACAGGGTAACAGTGTTCTTGGTCTTCAGGCATCAGATTCTGCTATGTTCTAAACATTAAACAATAAGTATTTCTTATGGGAGAGGCCAGTGAAATTAAAAAATAGTTTCTTCCCTTAAGGATTGTTGTTCATCCTTTGTTCTTGAAGAAGACAAATGAGATCAGGAGGGTGATATCCTGACTTGCAAATGAACTGAATTTAAGTGAGGCAGAGCTGTGCCAAGCCTCCTTCCTCCACAGCAGCGGTTCTCAACCTGTGGGTTGCCACCCTTTTGGGGGTCGAATGACCCTTTCACAGGGGTTGCCTGAGACCATCAGAAAACACGTATTTCTGATGGTCTTAGGAACTGAGACATGGCTCCTCTATCTGTCTCCAGGCGAGTCTGCCCACATGCAGATATTAAAGGGTCATGGCATTAGGAAGGTTGAGAACCACTGCTGCAGAGTCATTTGGTGGCTAGACATAGGTCAGGATGATTGGTGATGACCTCAGATGCAGTGGGAGACCTTGACCTTTTTAAGCTAAGGTCTTTCCCAGGTCTCCTTTTGTCTGAGGCAACACCCATTCAGTAGTTAAAGGCTAAGGTAAGAATTGAAATAAAAGATAACCTACTTTGCCTTCAAAAAAAAGAATCACTTGAGAGAGGGAAGACCCTCAGAGTTTCTGGTCAGAATAGAAACAATTGCTTCCCTTAAGAAGCATATACTCTAGCTGAGGAGAGAATACACACACATACACACACACACACACGTACACGCATGCACACACATACACACCCATGCACACACATGCACACACATATACATCAGGCAGCTAGAAGACACTTGGAGGCATAAGTTTGGTGGTTATTCATCTTAGTCTCTCACACACTAATAACACAGCAGCACCTAGTGCTGGGATTGCCTGATACACCAGCAGCACACCCCTGAATAAGGCCTTTCCAAGCTACCTTTTTTGTACTCCTTAAACCCCTTGTTAGGGTGGAGGAGTCTGAACCTGTTATTTTATTGGTGCAAGTAACTCCCATTGAGGAAACTTCGTCAACTAAGGCAGATCAACATACCTGCTGATCTTAGTTGCCCTGGGGCACAGAGAGTGAAATGGTTTTTCCTGGGTTACACAAACAATTGGTCTCAGAATTAGGACTTGAACCCAGGACACACTGCCTCATTTTTTGTACAAACATCATTAAACCTTGTTTTCAAGCCCACATCTTTTGGGGGGCCGGAGGGGGTGGAGGACACTAGAATGTTGCTTCTCCAGTTGTGGTGATACGAGCACTCACTATGAAAGGCAAGTACTTTGGAGATTCAGGTTGAGATGAGGTAATTCCCTGGGTGAGAATTGTTTGCTTTCTGGTTCAGTATAAACTTCCCAGTCTGAATCTCCCTGCTGCTATACCTGACCTTGGAGAAACTCAGAGACAAACTAAGCCTGGCCTTCAATTTTCAGATTCAGAACCTTCCCTTTCCCTGTTATCTCCCTCATCATCAGCACAGGTCGGCCCTTCTTGGGCAAGAGAGGCCAGAGTGCCCTGGAAATTCTGTTTAGCTGGTTAACTCTTAAATGCTTCGGACTTCACTGCTTGTGGATGAAAATCTCTAAAGATGGGTTTCATTCCATTCTTTGACCTCAATAAATCAAGTTTTGTTAACAAAACCAAATTGTTCTTTGTTGAGCAAGGAGCTTAGAAGGCTGCCATGGACGTCATTGTACTGGGCAGTAGATACAAAGGATATAGGAGCTTGGACTTGGTTTGTATATTCATACCAGACCACATCCCAGATATTTCTGTTTTCATTAAATCCTTAATATTGGCTAGTTTTGTAACAACCCTGTAGGGGCCAGGTAGTGTAAATGATGTTATCATCTTTTTACAGGTGAAGTGACTGAAGTTCCTGGCTCCAGAGCTCTTACATGTAAATCTACAACTAGAGCTATGTCTATATCCTCTCCCTCTCTCTCTCTCCCTCTCTCTGTCTGTCTCTCTCTGTCTCTGTCTCTCTCCCTCTCTTTCTCTGTCTCTGTCTTTCTGTCTCTCTGTCTCTGTCTTCATTTGTCTCTAAACGCAGAAATCTCTCCACTATCTGAAGAAGAAACACAGAGGAAAATGGTTTCACCGACATTTCTTGTTATTTGGGCCAGTCTGGATTGCTGGAGGTTTCATTGTAGTGATGTTCCACATTTCCTTGGGAAATGGCATATTAACTTAGTTTCTCTACAGATATTTCTAAATGGGGCTCTTCAAGGACCTGGAGGAATTGAAGGTGCTTGAACATAATAAATGTTCAGGATTCACAGCTGGGGGATGGCAGTGACTTTTTGCATGGTCTATGGCCTTGAATAACACTTCTTTATGCAAAGTCAGGTCATCTCTTTGGGGCTCTAATCTATTTCCTTGGCTTTAGTAGTACCATGCTCCAACCCACTAAGCTGCTAACTCCCCCTCCCCACAAATACGTTTTTCTAGCCCTGTAACTAACCTGCTGTCCCAAACTCTGTGCTGAGCAGACTCATACTGGGAGAAACCAATTCATTTTGTTTTGAGAGTCAGTGATGGGACATCTTTCCCACCTCTTGAACACATCCTATTCTAAGAAGTTGATTCCTACTTTTGGACAAGGGTTTTCTTTTCCTGTAAAAAAAATAGTTTGCTATAAATATAACAACTTCTGTGAAATAAAAAAAAAACATAAGGAAAAAAATCATACACAAATCTGTGATAGGATGGTCTGAGCTGACCATCCATCTTGTGGGGCAAGCAGCCCTGTTCACTCTAGAATGCTGTCTCTGTCACATAGACAGCTGTCCCTTCCACATTGTAACTTTCCCCATCATGTTTTTAATATATCTTGGGTTGACATAAGACATTAAATGAGAATTTGGGGGGAGTTTTGTGGAAGCTGCAGATGACAGACACACAAAGGTCAGCAGACAAAATTTAGAAACTCAAGAATGCATAAGATGTATGTGCAGCATTGTATGATATCAATATATTTTATCTTTTAATACCATAATAATTCAGACTTCTTCTCTGGTATTAAGGAAGGGCCAAAGATTTTTCCCTGGATTTTCCAGATTGCAGGGGCATTGTGCTCCTGTCCCCCAAGCTGTGGAAGGGATAACCATATCATGATACACCTGTTTGTTCCGTGATGACCTAAGACGATAAACATATTGCCACAAAATGTCACATAAAAATGTTTTGTAAAAACATGTATTATATGTAAGCTAGCCCAGTTTTTCTCTATGACTTTAAACTGGAGTTGTCTACTTGGGGTAGAAAGAAAAGTGAGGTCAACCATCTTTTTCCTTGGTGGCCTACTCACTGCTAATTCATGGTTCATTGGTTCACTGAATGACTAATATAATGCCAAAGCATCACTGGTGCCATGTAAAGTGACCGTACCCAAAAGGACATCATTCACATCCTGGAACCTGCTGTTGCCTCTAGAACCCTGCTAACTACAGAAAATACTTTTGGGGGCTGTGAAAGATGCTGTGTAGACTTCCTTTATGAAGGAGGAGCTAGAGGCCCCACAGCAAAGCCATAACCTTGAAACTATTTACATAGTTCACTAAATAGCAATTACTATATTACAACATACTCATATTTATGTAGAGCTATTCATAGTGTTTTCCTCACAACAACTGTATGAGGTAGGTAACCTAAGGATTTTTAATCCTTATTTTTACAGATGAAGAAATAAAGCCTCCTGATTCTATGTCTAGAGCTTTTAAATACACACACTTATATGTGTGTATATATGTATGTGTGCACATGTGTGCATGTGTGTATGTGTGTATATATATGTATACACACACACACACATATATGTAAACTTTAACAAAGCCTTATGTGGTCTATGCCCCTTTGAATTCTTTGTTCTGTGTACATAAGCAGATTTTGTTGATGCTTTTTAAATATATATGAGAGAAAACATACAATGTATAGCCTTTATACACTACACACACACACACACACACACACACACACACACACACACGACCTTGAAGTCAGGAAGATCTGGGTTCAAATTCTGCCTCTGATCCAAGTGCAAATGAGCAAATCACTTAACTTCTCTCATACATCTTTAAGACAGTAAGTTACAGACTATTTGATGATTGAGGAAATTCTGATCCTGGTAGTTCCCTGCACTATAGAAATCACAACTATTGAACTTCCTCACCATTATATAATTCCATTCTATGAACATTCTCAAAAAATGAAGTGCCTACAATCTGCAAGGCTCCATTATAGCTGCATTCATTTTGTATGTTGGTTATCGTTGCCTTTTCTGCAACTCTTTATATAATGTCTTTCCACATTTTTTTCTTTCCTTTTTTTTCCTTTTATTCTTGGCTCAGCTTTTAACCGGCTCTCCCATAGCAGTGTTGGCTGGTGGCCACAGGCCTTATTAACAGGCAGAGATATCCAAATGTGAGCCTCAATGGTTGGAGAAAACCCCTTAAAGTTCTATAAACGCAATGTGAGCCAATAGACCTCTTTAGTTATCATCACTCAGCCCAGAGGTGTATACAGATCCGCTTACAGGCTAAACCAAATCCTCTTCCGCGCGCCAAGCCGGATGCTACTTCATAATGCAAATCTTCAAGAGACGATTTTGAAGAGAGAGCTAGAAGAGGAATATTGTTTATCCTTTGTTTTCAAAAGGGATCGATGATGTCACAGGTGATCTCTGGACTTGTATGTGAATTTAAATGAGGCAGAGTTATACAAAGTCTTCGGTCTCACTTTCTCTTCCAGAGTCATGGAAGTCCAGAGGCAAGACGAAAGTTAGGAAACCATGAATGGCCTTGATGTCTTCAAAGTCTGACCCAGCTTTAAGTGCTTCACTGGGTTTGTTTCCGCCACCTTTATGACTGTTGGAACAGATTGCTATCATCTGCCCATTCTGTGGAGGGATTTCTTCATATGTTTGGGGTAGACACACCCCTTCCCCGCTCCCCTATAGAGCCAGTGCAATATTCACATGGCCAAAGGCCACTGTAAATACGCCAACATAGCGCTCAGTTGCAAAATATGATTCTCCATATAGAAGACAGAAGCAAAACATTTATTCAGACATCAGAAAACCAAATCTCCAAACCAGTAAGCCAATTCCATCACAGTAGCAAAGGAGTGAATTAGCCACAACAGCACAGACAACCACAGCATCCTTTAACCTTCCCACAAACAAATATTTACTCACAAGCCTAACTGTCTGGGTGCATCCTCTCCTCCCTCAAGTCTTTAACTGCTCTGACTCCCAGCTTCCTGTGGGCTATGCTCCACTCTTCAGCAAACTACTCCCACCATAGATTCCATGTGATTGCATTTAGCCTCCTGGGGGCAGAGTATATCTTCAAAGGTCTTTAAATTCCCTTAAGCTTATTAAGGGGCAGGAAAGATCTTTCAATTACCATTACATTCAGCCCCAAGGTCTTTCATGTTCCTCACATAGCAAAAATACATTAACAATACATTTCATTATATAGATTAATGAGAGTTTAGAGGTAACTGGTGTCAGCAGACTTTGCAACAATAAAACAGGGATAATAGAAAACAAGCACAGAAAACAATATCTTAGGGAGGGGACTTGGGTACAAGTACCCCACCTTTCCCCCTCAAATGAATGAAGTTCAAAATCTTAGTGTAAGGGGCGAAGATCTCTTATTCATAGCTACTTCTAGCTGAAATTGGATGTAGAACTATCCCTGCCCCAAGAGGTCCCATTCAAGAGATCAGTTCGTTAGCTGGCATCCGGAACTCTGTCAACGCCAGGTCCAGGGGTGGCACATCACAGTCATAGACAGGGGGTGGCATCCAACTTAAGTGATCAGGCATCTGCAGGTGGAGGATATTAAACTTGCAGCAAAAAAATCTTGCAAACAAGTTTAATAGACATAAAGCCAAAAAGGGACAAATATAGGGTGAGCTGTGCTTCCGAAGTCCATGAACTCGCTATCAAAACCTCATTGATGATTGCATATATGAGTTAAGGGTACAATTTGGTGATCATCTTCTCCTGATTAAACAACAGTTTTGGCATTGTCTTTCTCATGTGCTATAATCTCTGCAATCTTTGGAACATCATCTGGCTTCTGCTTTACCCATACTTTAGCTCTCAATTTTATTCTATCAGTAGAATCAAACCCTTCAGTTCCTCTGATAGTTATTTCAAAAGGAGGGTCAGTTTTCACAAGGGGTATTGTTTCACAAGGAATAATAATCACTTGAACTATTGTATCACTTTTACAAAACTGTATGGGTTCTTCATCCAAATTTTGGAATGTCACAATAATTTCTCCTTGATAATTAGAATCTATTCCTTCAGCCAATACATGTATTCCTTGAGCTGCTAAACCTGATTTAGGTAATATCCATCCCAAATGATTTTTAGGCATTCTCATACATATCCAACCAAAAGTCCTCTAAACAGTGTAAATAATATCCTGCTGAGCCAGGTGTTCCTGGTTTCAGTGCTGGGACATCTTGCCTCACAGTCTGATACTCAATATTTAAGATCTTATGTGTCTGTTGCTTTCTAATTTCCAAATTTGGGGTCATCATTCTGGCTAGAGGCATACTTCCTCCCAATGGTCTATTATTCAAATTATGCAAAGCAGTGAACAAATTATCTTTCTGATGTTGATACAAATTATTAGAACTTAATTTCCTTAACTGTTCTTTCAATTATCCATTCATTCTTTCAATTAACCCAGACACTTGTGGATAATATGGAATATGATATTATTCCATTGTATGGTTATAGGCACTAACTCTCCTGCTTCAACATTTTCCTTTATAGTATTGGTAATTTCATCTTGCTCACCTGGCACATGATACTGCTTTAAAGTAATTACTTCAAGAGGTTCAGGAAAAGTGATTGGGTTCATTTTTATTTTTCCACTAAAACTGTACTAATTCCTATCTTCCCAACTGGAAAGAGGTATCTTCCTTCAGGTAAATTCAGGGTCATACCTCTCAATATATCTATTCCAATGATGTATTCAGGAATGGAGCCAATAACCACAGCATATTCTTTTGTAGGTAATTGTCCAATTTTCATTGTCAGTTTGACTTGTCTGGCTGATATTTCAGCCCCTCCCAATTCTGTGATGGTAATAGGAGTGCCATGCTTGAACTTATCAGAGTTCCTATAAAATAATGGAGGCCTCTGCCCCAGGACATATCAATGCCCTGGTTACAGTATTTGATCCATTTTTCCAATATATAGTCAGATTAAAATGAAGTCTGTAATCTCGTCTGTGTATTTCTTTAATTTGAGCTGGGGCTTGGCTGATTTCCTATTCTCCCTGAAGGTGTGGTAAACTTGAATATAATGGTTCAGGAGGATCTGTAGGGGCAGTTCTCACTTGCCTATTCTGTCTAATATTAAGCCCCTTATCTCTGTACATTTGATACAGTTCATTAGCTGGAATCCCATCAATTCTTCCAAAATCAATCCCTGTTCTCAATAGAGCAGTAAACAGTTCTTTTTTTTGTCAGTCTATTCTGACTTTGGATCCACTGGCCATTTGCTCTTCTCTTTTGAGGAAATTTGTCATTTCCTCATTCTCCCAAGTCAGTTAACTGTGAAATCTTATCTAGTACCTCTGAAAGAGGGTGCCCTATTTCACCAATTAGTAGAGTCAGAAGTAGGTGCTTATCAGCAAGGGGAGCCATCTTCACTATCATATTTCTATGAGAAACTGGTAAGGGGGTATCATTATAGGCATCTGCATCTCCAACCATGATAGCAGTTTTCATTACTTCTTATTTCAACTTTCTCATGCAGTCCCTAAGTGTATACCAGGGTCTGTATCCACTAGGCCACATAGAATCAGTGGGATACATTTTATTGCATCCATTGGCAGCTAAAGCTAACAGATTGGTTGTATTGTTACCTTTTGCCATATGAAAATCTCTAAAAGTTTGCTGGAGAAAAGGATTCTGACAAATAACCTATAAATTTCAAGCAGTCCACACTATCTACCCGTACTCCTCTGGCTCCTTCATCATTATTCTCACCATCCAAGACACCAGTGATTCTCCCATCCTTTGGGTGAATCTGCTTAATATATCAGTAGCTTCCTGCTGAGCAAAATCTTCAATTATCTCCCTGAACTCTATTTGGCCTCTCTGGTTCTCCAGCTTTCTTCACAGAATGGGGTGAACTTTTGCCCTTTTAAAAGCCTGGTCATGTAACATTGTAGTGCTTTCTACCCTTGCACTCTCCTGGCAATCATCATTACAGCAAATAGGCAAATAGGTTCAGTCTTTATTAGGGAGGCACGCACATTCCTCTTGTTAGTTTTTTCTTCTTTTTCTGAGCCAAGTTCACAACAGTCCTCTCTTCTACCACCTGAGACACTCTAGTTTGCTCTTCTAAAGGAGAGTCCAAACACTGTAATACAGCCAAGTTCTCATTCAAAATAGGTAATTTTTTTCCATCTGAATTTTTTCTTGTATCAGCTTGTCTCTGCTCTTACATATAATAACAGTAACCTGTTAGCAAAACTCAGCCCCTTCTACACACTGCCTCCAGTTTTCTCCCTGGTATTATTGGTATTCTTTGCAAACATGTTTCTCAATCTCTAAATTCTCCCTTCTGTAATCTCAGTTCCCAGTTTTCACAGAGCCCTGTACTTTTAGCCCACTCTCTTGCTAGGGAGGAATAAGGTAAATCCTCCCATCCTGAGATAGCCATTTCTTCTTCTAAATCCCTTCTACCTCCAAATAGAGTTCCAATATTTCACAATCCCATCCTTGCCACCAAATGTAGCACCAACACAATATTCACAGCACTGATTACAACTGTAAATATGCCAGCATTGGACTCAATTGCAAAATATAATAGCCTCTCCGTATAGAAGACAGAAACAAAACATTTATTCAGACACCAGAAAACCAAATCCCCAAACCAGTAACCCAATTCCATCATATTAGCAAGGAAGTACAGCACAGAGAGCCACAGCATACTTTAACCTTCCCACAAACCAACATTCACTCACAAGCCTAACTGTCTTCCTTGGGTGCATCCTTTCCTCCTTCCACTCTCTAACTACTCTGACTCCCAGCTTCCTGTGGGCTCTGCTCCACACTTCAGCAAACTTCTTCCACCACAGACTCCATGTGATTACATTTAGCCCACTGGGGCCAGGGTATATCTTCAAAGCAATGAAGATCTTCAAATTCCCTTAGGTTTATTAAGGGGCAGGGAAGATTTTCAAATTCTCATTACCATTACATCCCCCCCAACTCACTGACCAATGTGTGGCCCATCAGTTACCTTCACCCTGGTTCAGTCCATCTGCTGAGTGGGATTACCAGGGCATGGCTGCTGCATATGCTACAGCTTCTTGTAGCCACAGTTGAAAATTGAATGCCAGGTGGACACAAAGATCCATGGGCAACCCTGAAAAGGGATGACACCTCTCACCCCAGAGGTACTATTCCTTGAACACACAAACCCCACTACAGAAAGAAGACATGGACCTAGCTGACTGACCACAGACTGTATCTGCAGCCAGAGGACCTGGGTACACTTTCTGACAGTGTCCTTTGGACAAGACACTCTTCATTCCTTTGGACTAAACTTCCTTTCCTATGAATAGGAGAACTGAGGTTTATGTGTCATTTTGAGCAAGTTGTTTATCCTCTTTGGATACCCCTTTCTCCATCTGTAAAATGATGGGCTTGGACTTGATAGTTCAATGACTTCTGGCCCTCTTATAATCAGCTTTGGAATAAGGGACTCTTAAAAGTGAAATTACTGGTGACCATTGTCAGTGTGATTTCTGTTCCACTCCTTTTAAAATTCTTTCCACTTCTTGCCCCAATCCCCACACCTCTGTTTTCTGACCACCCCACTCCCTGCAGACCTGGGAGTATGGACCAGGAATAGTTGGGGCAAATGAATCAGCATGTGATCAATATTTGCTTAAATAAGTTAAATTAAGTAACCAATTCATCAATCAATGAGACTTTTTAAAGCACCTATTAACTAGTCTACAGATGTAGGAATTTGGAAAGAACACTTTAAAAAAAGGACATAACTAGGAATGAGGAAGCTTTGGATTCCAGCCCTGACTCTCACTAGTTTGCTATGTTACCTTGGGTGAACTACTTACACTTTCTGAGCCTTAGTTTCTAAAAAATGAGATTAGGCTAGATAATCTCTAAAGTTTTTTCTAGCTCTAAATTTGTTTGATCTAAGAGTGGTTCTTTTCTTCTCTCCCTCCCTTTCTTCCTTTCTTCTTTTTTAAAAAAAATTTTATATTTATTTTTAGTTTACAACATTCATTTCTACAAGATTTTTGAGTTATAAATTTTCTCACCATCTGTCCCCTACCCACCACCCCCAAAACAGTGATCCCACTGAATGGCCCCTCCCCCAATCTGCTCTCTCTTATATCCTCCCCTATCCCTCCTCTAACTTTAGAATAGGGCAAGATGGATCTCCATATCCCAGTGCCTGTATGTCTTATTTCTCAGTTGCATATAAAAATAATAATATTTTTTTGATTTTAAAACACTAAATTCCAGATTCTTTCTCTTCTTCCCTTGTCACCCACCCTTAATGGGAAGATAAGCAATTCAATATAGGTTGTACATGTGTAGTTATGCAAAACATTTCCATATTGACTAGATTTCCCTCCATCCTATTCTGCCCCCCACTTACTCTATTTTCTACTTTGGCCCTGTCCCTTTTCAAAATGGTGTACTTCTAACTACCCTCCTCCCCAATCTGCCCTCCCTTCTATCATCCCCCCCTTATCTCCTTCCCCTCTACTTTCCTGTAGGGTAAGATACTCAATTTAGTGTGTATGTCATTCCCTCCTTAAGCCAAATTCAATGAGAGTAAGGTTGACCTATTTCCTTTTGCCTTCCTGTTTTTCCCCTCAATTGTAACAGTTTTCCCTTGTCTCTTTTATATGAGATAATTTACCCTATTCT
>JAQQSV010014125.1:0-12363 GCA_028646515.1 Pseudochirops corinnae | reverse complement strand
CAGATTGGGGGGGTATATAGTAGGATTGCTGTTTTGGGGGGCTGGGTAGGGGAAAGTTGGGGAGAAAATTTGTAACTCAAAATCTTGTGGAAATCAATGATGTAAAATAAAAATAAAGAAATGTTAATTTAAAAAAATAAAAGAGGCACCCTCTTAAATATCTTTGTCAAGGAGAAGACAACTTTTGTCTTTCTTTTTGATGTCAATTATTTAAATGTAGACCCAATATTTTATAGGTCCAAAATCTACTGGTCCTAAAAGTACTTAATAAGTATGTAATTAGGGCTTGAATGACTATAATTCATGGCCTTTGATGTTGTTTGAGAAAAAATAACGTTGGAACTTTAAAAAAAAAAAAAAGAAATTCAGTCAGTGTCATATGAAAGACAATTTCTAGGTAGTGTGAAGAATGAGAACATTTAACTACAGTGACCCAGTGAACAGAGCACAGGGCTTGGAGTCAGGAATAAGTGAGTTCAAATTTACCCTCAGCTACTTACTAGTTGTGTGACCCTGGGCAAGTCATAACTTTTGTCTTCCTCAGTTTCCTCAACTGTAAAATGGTGAATAATAAAAGCACCTGTTTCTCAGAGTTGTTGAGGATCAGATGTGGTAATGTTTCTAAAGTGCCTAGTACAATGTCTGACATTACACTCAATAAATGGTTGATCCCTTCCCCATTAAAAGAACTAACAGCTAACTACAGATATAGTTAAAATACAAAACTATGATAAAAAATAAGAATTAAGACATTATTTGGTAAATACTGTGAAGTGATTGAAGCTTTTTGAGGATTAGCCATGGCCAAAGCGCTATTTTAGAGGAATTTGGAAGAATAAGGTAATAGCACTGTCAAAGACTGGGAAACTCCAATTTTCAGTTCTAAACTATTTGCTCTCTGACCTATTCTATTCTTCCTAGTGCATATGAACAGTTTTAGGAAATTGAAAGTATTCAGTGGGTTGTAGACTTGCTTTAGTAAGAGATTTTAGCTCCACAGAAGCAGAAATCATGTCTTATCTAAATTTTGTTGAGGCACATGGCTCAGTGGATTGATACAGATTTGGGCAAAGTGTGGACATATTTAAATTATTCTAAGTATCTCCCCTAGTTTGAATCACTATCCAAACTGAATTTGGGCATATCTAGGATCCCATTTAACCATTTAGTGACCACAATATTAATTAATGGTCAAAGAAGAATGATATAATGGAAATTAAAATATTGAACTGGGACATAACTACAAATAGAAAATGGCCAGGTGTGGTCCCTACCATAGTTCCTGCTGTTAAGGAGGCTAATGAGTTGCTTGAATTCTGGAGTTCTGAACTACAGTGGTATTAAAGCCAATTCGTATTCACATTAAATTCAGCACCAATATGATGAGACTCTGGTAGCAGAGGGACAAGAGGCTGCTTAAGGAAGGGTAGAGTGGCTAAAGTTAGACAAACAGAGCAGGTTAAAGATTCTGTGTCATCAGCATTTGGACTGAACCTATATGTGATCACTGAACTTCCAATCTGGGCAAGATAATGGGGCGTATTTATTTCTAGTGTCTTAGCTGTAAGAAGAACCATAGAGTCAACTCAAATTTCCTCTATAAGTAGAGATGACTTCTCTTTTCTTCTGGCAACACAGTACCATCATTCAGTTCACTCCATATAATTAAAAGTTCTTTTCAAAAATTGTCTCTATCCTGTTTAAAATATAAAATTTATAGGGTCTTTCAGGAAAGAATTTTTTTTTCCTTTATGCTTTTTTTTTTGTCTTTTCAACAGATTTTCTTAAGCTATATCTCTTAACTATCATTTCTCATAGAAATCTCTTTATAATATTTTTTCACAAAATGAACCAGTTCTCCCAAGAAATGTTTTCTTCATTTTTTTCTCTCTGACTAGGCCATAGTTTCCTTTAGCTATCTCCATTAAATATTCCTTCAGAATACCACCTCATAGAATTACAGTGAAACTTTTATTTAATAATTCTCCCTATCTTTTAAGAGACAGTTGTAGTTTCAATAGTCTCTAAAGAAGAAGTTTTTTGAATCGGGTGTTACACAGTTATATGGTAGGAGTATCCTGAAGTTAAGAACAAATGGAAACTTGAGTTAATACATTGGTGAGGATAAAGTCCCATTGATCTGTCTAGGAGGAGGATGTAGGAGGTCGGAAATAGATGACCTTGCATCTGAGGCCCTGTCACAGTCATCTGCATCTTGTGAATATTTAACTTTCTATTTTCCTTGATATACAAATAAATTACATGGGCATTAAACAGTGATTTTGTCAAAACCTAGAAGTTTGTAATTTGGGATAAAAGAAAATTGAAATTATCCCATGGGATAAGTAAATTACCTGGTTTTATCCAGGTGGTTGACAAACAATTTAGAGAGATAATTTTTGCAATTTTGGTGATTTCTGAGAATATTCGAGAATAGAGGTGTCAAACATGCAGCTCACATAGTATGCAACACTCCTCAGGAGAAGGCAGATGAACTAGATTAAAATATATTTAGGAGACAGGTAACAAAATAAATAAAAACATAATGGAATATTTATATAATGTTAATATTTTTCTAAATCAACATGTATCTGAGATTTTTACTATATGGTTTAGTAGCCCCTCTTTCTTTATGAGTTTGATATTGCTATTCTAGAACATATTCACTCATCTACATCTAAGGAGAATTTGGAGATGGGAGAGAAAGGGACAGAAGGAGAAAGGGACGAAGGGAGGGAGAGACAGAGGCAAGAGACAAGGACAGAGAGACAAAGAAAGAGAAGGGGGAGGGAGAAAGGAGGAGGTAGGGAGGATGAAGGGAGAGGGGAAGAGGAAATGGGAAAGGGATAGGGAGAGAAAAAGAAAGAAGGGAAAGGGAAAGAGAACATAGGAGGGAGGGAAAGAGAAAGAGAGAGTAAAGTCAGCAGTGTCCAGGGATAGGGGCTAGTGTGGTTATCCATAAATATACCTGAAAGGCACAGATTCACACACCCACATCCCTCAAGAGCTGTGTACTAATAGGCATACCATAGAGTAAGGTACAATTCAGACAAATAACTCTACAGAAAATCTGAGCAAGCCTAAGAGAGTGTTTCTTGAGGCAGATGACACATGACCTGGACCATGAAGTAGGAGTAGGATTTCAAGAACCCAATGAGATTGGTATCCATTCTATCCACAAGGTCTGCACAAATATACTGATGGGCAAGGTGACAGGATGAGATCAGAAACCATTAAAATCATTTAGTTTGAGTGGAGAATAATATGAAATAATACTAGTAATATAGATTGGAATTAAATTGTCAGAAGCCTTAAATGTCAGTTTACAGAATTCATATTTTATATTCTAGGCAATATAAAATCATTGAATATTTTTAAACGGAAGAATAATACTTGGTGGCATGTGAAAAATGGCCTGGAAAAGAGAAAGACTTGTTATAGGGAGACCAGTTACAAAGCTATTACAATAATCTAAGTGAAAGACAATGAATGCTTCAGCTAAATTAGTGGCCATGAGAGTAAGCAGAAAGGAACAGATGAGAGACTATGGAGATTAAATCAACAGGATTTATCTTACTCCATGGTGTTACTAATTATGCAAATTATATCACAATGGGGGTTAGGAATTCAGTTAAGACATTTAAGGGAGAAAATATAAAGGAAAGTAGCCCTAAGGAATTAAACATATGAGTTTTGATAGGGCAGCTAACTCATTTTTTAAAAGAGTCAGAAAACTCTGACCTTATTTCCCCTCTAAGATTCACAGATGTTAGGGACAGTTGCCTGCCCAGAAGTCATAGTTTATAAACTTTTGGCTGGGAAACACAATGTTATCTTACCATTCACTATTGTATTTTTCTACTTAATTCCAGATTAGTTTCAAAAAAAAAAAAACCTAAACTTTAAAATTTGGTGCTTTCTGATCTACTTGTGAATGTGTTCAGAATCTGAATGAGCACTTTACTTTTTTAATTACCATCAATACCAAACTCAAATATACTAAGACCAAAATCAAGTTTATTTTGCAATTTCCCTACACTTAATTACATAGTAAAAGGAGACACTCCATAAATGTTAGTGATGGGGTTATCAATGGTGAGGGGATATGAGAGTTTTAGTCACATGGAAAAGTTTATTCAAAATGATGAGTTTTCAGGTTTTTGTGAGGTACTAGTCTAAATGGGGCTGATTCCATTGATGGCTAGTTTTGCTTTCACTCTTCGTGGAATATCATTTCAACATTCCAAGCGTTCATGTGTTTAATCGAATACATAGAACTTTCTGTAAGAAATAGTCAACACATAGCAAGATGTCATGGAAGATGATATGTCTTGAAAGCAACCTGATGAAGGCTTAGATTAGTGCTTCATATGAAGAGACATTTGAGTTATTAATTAGTTTAATTAGTATATTCTCTGGGATGACTCTCCTAAACTCACTCCTGTTCTAATGGGTTAAATCCCAAGAGTGCTAACTACAACTTTGTGTGTTTAGGTCTTAGCCCTATGGGCAGAAATTCTTATTATAGTCATCCTCAACTTACCACCAGTGTGCTTCTAATTAGCATTAAACCAGTAGATTTAATTTGCTTTTATCAGAAACATGTATAAAGATGATATACTAATAACAGTTGGTACATAATATCCGTTTCTCCAAAAACCCTAGGACATTCTTTCCCACAATTGCATAAAATGTGCATTGGGAGATTGGTCTCTCTCAAGTTTATAGTGCAAGGGTGATGAGATACACATATTAAAAAACAAACCCATTAATGACAAAGGGATAACTTACAACTCTGAGCACTGCAGTAAGCCCTCTTTTCTTTCATGAAGTCTACACACTGTTCTCCTTGCATGAGCTTTCTGTTAGGTCAGCTGATCATACAGGGTATAGTTCGTTTCTTGAGTCCAGAGTCAATTCTCTCTCTCATGAGGAACCCATGCTCCTCAAATCAGTAGCCTTCCTTTGGGGAATGTCTTTTTTTGTTTGTTTGTTTTACCATTGTCCTCTGTGTTTCTCTCTGTTTCCTTTGCAAATGCTTCCCTTGTCCTCGGCTATAGTAGCTCAAAGGACAATGTTGCTATGACTTTGCATGTGTCCCCTTTTGTAACTCAAGAGGTTACCTCATCACTTCTGTCTCAAGATACTTGATCATCTAAGGTCAGGAAAGAATAAATATAGACAGATGTGGCCACATCTGTGTGCGTTAATGAAGCCAAATACCTTTTCTCCAACTGAGTCTTAGGAGATATTTCAAACTAGTCCAAATTCACTCAGCACTAAGAAAGAAAGAGCATTACAGAAGGGCAGGTAGCACCTTTTGTATATATACTAAGTTCCAGCTCAATAGCTAGTTAAGGAATTTGTTGTCTTCTGTTGTAAGCCACTATTAATTCTTCTGGTACAGAGGCCATTTAGAGGTTATTTTATCATCATTCAGTGCAATGCTGTCAGTCATTCATGGCCAGAAATATGCCCCTCCCAAGTTACCACATGGCAGATTGAAAGCATCCTGGTTATATGTGAGCATACTCCAAGGAATGACTTCTCTAGGCCATTTCTTTCATAAAACATTAATAAAAGACTCCTTTAATCCAGATTTAACTATATTTTATGCAAAATATAAATATTTCTTAACTTCTCCATTCATAGATATTACACACACACAAACACGTAAATGCATAGTTTCCCAAAAGTCTTAATGTATAGTGTACTATATATATGTATAGTATAGTATACTATAATGTATAGTATACATTTTATACTGTATACTATATATTGTATATTATATGTGTGCATATATACACATATATCTTCATCATATACACATATAATGACTTTTCAGGGGTGAAATTGTTTATCATATAATTTGACACATCTATTGACCTGTTGACATCAAACAGTCGGCCCTTGAACATAGGATTATACTGCTTTGACTTACCTGCAAGGACAGAACTTAAATGAGATTCCTCTTGGTTTTTTTTTTTATTATTATTCTCAAATAAGTTTGTCAGGCTTGTCCATACCACTTTATACCTTCTTTTGATTTGTACTATATGGCTTTCTGAGTTTTATTCATCTTCACTCAGAGATAGGTATTAAGTTGTCAGCAATTGCTATGGAGTTCCCTTGAAAGCATCCTAGCAGTGATTGTTGACAGCAGATTGCTTCTCTTGGGGTGAGCATTGTATTGAACATAAACATAAAACATATAAAATGATTTCACCTTTAAAAAAATCTTTGGGTAGCCATTTCCATATAAGTGTATGTTTCAAATTCTAATGAACTTGCACCCATGAGAAAAGAAAAATGTGTTTAAGAAGATGGCAACTTTTTTTTTTTTTTATGTTAAAGAGCCTTGTTGGAATTAGGAATGGATTGTTGTTGTGGGAAACCTAGTACCATATGGAATACTGCATTAAAGTCAACCCTTCAGGGAATTATAAAGAAGAAAAAAGCTATGTTTCCTCTATTGAGGCAAAGATCATATATTCAGATTTTCAACAAAAAAAAAAAATGGGAAGAAAAAGGTTTGGGAATCAGTGGGTAACTTCTTTTCTTATGATTATTTTCTTCTGGCATCTGCTCCCTCACCCCCATTCCTAAATCACAAAAGGGAAAAAATGACAAAAGTCATTTCTTAATTCATGGGCAGTAGGAAAAGCAACTACTTGAGAATGTTTGTCTCAGATCTTTTCCAAAGAATATCTGTCAGAGTTCTCTTTCAGAGTACCCTAACTTTCCTGCAGGGGAGCTGGTTACTTACCTCACTCAAGTAGGTGCTAGCACATTTTAAGAACAGAAGAGTCATGGCTTGGAAGTTCAAGGAGAGAAAGTTTATTGAGTCCTCTCCATGGAGAAGCCTTACAGCCAGATCTTAAGGCAGACTTCTAAACTACCCCCAAGGGTTAAGTCTTATGTATACCCTAGATCCACATACCACATGTGATAGAGCCCAGCTGAACAGGATTGTGAGAGGGGAGGTGCAATCACAAGGGCATGAAGGTCCCAGGGTGTGGAGACACTAATCAGGAATATCAGGTAACCCCACATAAGAGAATCTTAAGCAATGCAGTACCCCCTGGCCTCTAAGTGATCAGGGGTGGTGCAGTATGCTCTGACCTCTACGTGACCCAGCTAATTCCAGGGCCTCAGACACTTCCCTGTGCCTCAACACAACCACCTGCAGCCTGCACATATTTCCTAACCCTCACAAATATCAAATACATTTGTTGATTCATATTGGTCAATGTTCATTATTTACTATAACACTAGGAAACATGGGTGTGGATGAATTAGCATCCCTGTAGAACAATAGTTCTCAAAGGATGAGGTTCACAAAGTCAAAACTATTTTTATGATAATTTTAAAATGTTTTAAATTATAATTCATTATTGATAGATATAACCCAGGTGAATAAAAGCTCTTTGGTAGGGTCCTCGAAAATTTTGAAGTGTATCATGGGCTCCTGAGACCAAAAAGTTTGGTCTAGGAGAGGGGCAGCTGGTACTGGAGTCAGGAATACCTAACTTCAAATCTGGCCTCAGATACTTACTAGCAGTGTGACCGGGAGCAAGTCACTTAACCATGTTTGCCTCAGTTTCCTCATCTATAAAATGAGCTAGAGAAGGAAATGGTAAACCATTCCAGTATCTTTACCAAGAAAATCCCAAATGGGAGCACAAAGAGTTGGATATTACTGAACAACAACAATACGCTAGGGAGAATGTAAGCTTCTTGAAAATAAGAACTATCTCACTTTTGTACGTATGTGTTAATAAATGTTTAACAATGGGCTCACTCCAAAAAGAAAAAAAATAGTATATACAACACACTTTTAAGTTTAAAATACATTAACATTTTTTCCATCATTTTCTTAGTTCTAGAAACCAAGCAAGCCCTATTTGTAGCATTTTCCTGTTTCTAAGGTGTAAATTCTCACATTGAAAATTTAATAATCAGCAACACTCTGGGGCCCATACTGACCGGTTCCAGCACAGTCTTATCTACATCCCACTACCTAACACAATGTGGCACATAGAATGAATTTGAATAGCCAGAGGAAACTATAGCCCACTTTCTCAGGATAAGGTACTGTAAAATGATGTTGGTACGGTTAATATTTAAATGCACCTACTTCTATTTAGAACCAGTTACTGAAGCTCTCCCTCTAGTGTGCTGAGGGCTTTTTCATCCTGGGGGTTTCCATACTCCCAATTATGTGACTCAATTTCAATAGATATTCTCTGGTTAATCTTTAAAATGTTCCCTTTGCTTTTAGTTCATGTTCTTTAGTCACATTTCTCTACCAACAACATGGCAACTGCTACATCTGGCCCTTTGTCCAAAAACCCCATGTAAACCTGAGCTCCAGGTTTAGGCCTTTGACTGGAATACACATTCTTTTGTATTTCAATGTCACCACACTATATGTTCCATAGAAAGATGGTGGGAGTGAGGGAATTCACATGCAACTGTTTCCCTCATCATTGTCAATATGTCTATACTCTCTCCTACTAAGTTGGTTACAAGTATCAAGAAACCATTCTGATGGACCCCTAGCATTACTGTGTGTTATTCACCTGAACTCTACTCCAAATTTGCCTGACAGAGCTTAATAAAATCTCAATGACTGATTATAAGGGCTGGTGATGTGATTTTTGTGATTTAGAAAAGTTAAAATTTGTAGGGATGAACTGATAGAAATTGATCCCAACTAGAATTACTAATGGACTAGTTCAAATAATCTTCTGTCAAAACTATGTTGTTCTTGACAGGAAACCATGAAATTATATTCCTTTCTGAACCATGGATAATTTTTAAAATTCTGAATGTCCCACAGCTTACATTTCAGTTTTTCTTAGTGCAGACATGAAACAGGTAGTAAAACTAGTAATAGGGCTTTGCTGATGTCTGAGAGTTATCATTTTCTTGGGTTGTACTTGATTCTGTTGGAAGTATCCAAAATGAGTTTAACAGGTAGAATAAAAAGTTAGTTTTTCATTCTTGGAAGTCCCTAAGATGAGGCTAAAAATGTATATAACTAGAGAAGAAAAAATTACTAGTAAAATTTATAACTGATATTTACTAACTAAATTTTGAACAGCATATTCCCCAAACATGTCCTATTAAGGTTATCAAATAAATATACAAAATTAATGGAGTCCCTGGGGGACAGAGCCAAGATAGAGGAGAAAAAGCAGCGACTTACTTGAGCTCACCCACAAACCCCTACAAATAACTGTAAAAAAAAATGACTCTAAAAAAGTTTTAGAGCAGCAGAACCCACAAAATGACAGAGTGAAACCCATCTCAATTCAACAGCCTGTAAGACTGACAGGAAGGGTATATCCCACAGGGCTAGGAGCAGAGCATAGTCTGGTGTGGGCTGTACCAGGCACAAAGAGGCCAGAGCAGGCCTCAGGGGATTAAATTGCTGGCAGCTGTGACAATTTCCAGACTTTTCAACCCCTAAATGCCAAGAAAAGCCTGGAAAGTCAGCGGGAGAGTTCTGTGTGACCTGGGGAAAAGAGGAACAGTGAGTCTGGCCTCAGCCCTGGGGCTGTGGAGGTGGTGGCAATTGGCACCAGCAGCAGCTGTGGTGGTGGTGGCTGCTTGTGGTGCTCTGGGACCACAGATGGTGGGGCAGCCAGAGGCTATACAAAACCCCAGAAGCCTGGAACAGTATACCACACCCTACCCCCCATGCCCATGCCCACTATAAGTAGAGTTCTGCCTTGACAGGGAGTTAGAAAATCAAGTATTTGACTGGGAAGATGAATAAAAAGCATAAAAAAAAAGGTCAGACAATAGAATCTTACTTTGGTGACAAAGAAGAACAAAACATACAAGGAGATAACAAAGTCAAAGCCCCCACGTCAAAAGCCTTCAAGAAAAATATTAATTTTTTACAGGCCATGGAAGAACTCAAAAAGGATTTTGAACATCAAGGAAGAGAAGTAGAGGAAAAATTGGGTAGAGAAATGAGAGTGAAGCAAGAAAATCATGAAAAAATGAGACAACAGTCTGCTAAAGGAGACCCAAAAAAATACTAAAGGAAAAAAATAATAATAATGGAGCCCCTTTCCCCAAACTCTCACCTTAGCACCATTGAACATTTGGGCTAACTGTTTCCAATTTTATCATACTATAAGCTCTACAGAGTCATAGAATATAGTGCCATTTCTCCCTTTTTAATTGTATGGACTTTTATTCATTTATAGTCTTCTTTAGCCTAAATCTGGAACTATAATTAATTAAGTCTACACTCGAGACAAAATCAAGTGCGTATTTGTGGTAGTGGGGAGAGAAATGGTATGGAAGACAATATCATTATGGAGTGTTTGTACCTAGCCACCTGAAAGTCACTGTCCTCTCTTTTCCAGGGATTGCTGAGTATCAGGGAATGTAGATCGTAAGAAAAAGTTTTCACAGCAATGGGATTCTGGAGAGTAGGTCAGAGATAGTGGCATGTTTCATTACATACAAGGTACAGGGAGAGCAGTGGCCATGAGGAAAAAAATGGCCTCCTGGATGTCATTACCCTTGTACAAAATCCTATTCACCTCAACTCATGAGTAGTCAATTCCACTCAAGAATAATGGACTTACCCATCATGGCAACTCAAAGCACAATTCTAAATCATCCTCTTTATTCTACTTCTCCTGGAATTATGTAAAATAGGAACAATAGCAATGAGATTTTCTATGCCTCTCATCTTAATACTTGGTTTTTTATGCTTTTATATAGTTATCAAAATCTAAAAGTTCTCTTTCAAATGCATAGACACAAACCATGAAGAGATGTAGCATATAATTTGACTACATTAATAGGATTTCATAGTTATTTAAGAAAAAGATTTCAAAAGAAATTATAATATTCAAAAACAGTTCCAAATAATTCTATTTAATTTCTCATGACTTTGGGCAAAACATTTTCTCTCTCTGAGCCTCAGTGATCTCATCTATAAAATGAGGGGAATGAACTAGATCAAGGGCGGAGAACCTGGGGCCTCAAGGCCACATGTGGTCCTCTAGGTCCTCAAGTGCAGCCCTTTGACTGAATGCAAATCTTCATAGAACAAATCATAAAAGGATTTGTTCAGTAAAACTTGAGTTCAGTCAAAAGGTCACACCCAAGGACCTAGAAGACCAAATATGGTCTCAGAACCACAGGTTCCCCATCCCTAAACTAGCTGATGTCTAGGGGATACTTCCAACTTGAATCTTCTAGGATTTATACTCCAGTGATTTCCTAGCAACATTGAAATCTTCCCAGATCAACATGCTATGACCACTACGTGAGGCACTTAAACAATTTCATTGGCATCATTATGAGTTCATGGTGAAATGAACTAAAATCAAAGTGAGCAGGATTGACCAAAGAAGCATTTAAGGAAAAAGGCAAATACAGTCAAATGGTGCCAGTTAGCTATGAGCTTCTACACAACTGCAGGAGATCAAGCAGGTGGGTGAGTGCTGATCATTTCTTATAGAACCAGAGAACAGGGGATGATAGGACTTTGGCATACAATTATGGGTGTCTGGGCCTTCAAGGACAATGTGTCATTACTCATTAAAATGGAAACCCCAGTATCAAATTTGCAAGCAAAGCAAATTTGTCAACAAGTGTGGGTAGCCAGTTATGGGGAGCCCTGCTGTCCCGCAGCAGGACTGAAAAAGAATCACTGATGCAGAGGTTGCTAGTGGGTGCCTAAAGAGAGACTGGACTCCCAGAATAGTGAAAGTAGAAAGCCAATGTTTATTCTTCCAGTCACAAGCTTTATAGAACCAAAAGTCTCCTTCCTAATTGTCTTCCCCTGAGGACATTGGGCACTGCTCTGTTCCCAGGCCTTGGGTGTAAATGCCATGTTTATCTTGAGGACCTAATCCTCACACCTGTGTGTTTGAACTCTTTCTTGGGGGATAAGAAACTGATTCAGGCCCATAAGCAGGCCAAACACCGGAGAGAGCTTGTTCAGCCATCAGGGTCAGAGTCCCACTGGACTGTGGTCCTCTACAAACAAGTATGTGTACTACACTCTGACTAGCTCTCCCCTAAGTCGAACTATCCAAAGTGCTGCCTACATGCTTTTTACTTCCTGATCCCCTCAATAAGCATATTTGGTAACAGAAATTGAACTTGAAAACTTTAAATTGCTAAGGAAGCATGATGTAGTGGGAAAATCATTTAATTTGGAGTAAGAAGATCAGGGTTTAAACTCTAGCCTTGGTATATACTACTTGTTACTTAACACCTCAGTCTCAGTTCCTTTGTAATGTGAAGAGATCAGATAGATTGATCTCTGATCAGCTTCTACAATCTATGATCTTATGGTTAAACTTTCTTCAGTACTCTTCCTTA
>JAQQSV010014124.1:0-12363 GCA_028646515.1 Pseudochirops corinnae | reverse complement strand
CCAAACTCATTACTGGAGTTGGACATCATAGACTCCTCCTGAAGACCCTCCCCAAGCTCCTCCTCTAGACCAGATTCCCCTGTACATAAGACCCCATCTTCCCTCCATGTGGTGTGAGAGTGCCATAGAATGGCTTAGCACAGACTTGCTCTGGCCTGCTTGCCCAATGCAAGCATCACAGATACCTAGGCTCCTTAAGAGTCTACCCCATATGGCAAACTTTTAATGAACTTTACTTTTCTTTGGCTGAGAGAAGACTTGAGTCGAATTCATTCAGCAGGACTCAATGTGTTGTTATTTTGGGGTCTCCAGAGCAACCTTAACCCTCTTTATGGGTAACCTCTTCAGGAGTATGCAGGAAAGCTGATATAGTGATTACTCAATGTGTCATTGAACCCATATAAGACAATAAAGGACTATAGTGATCTTGGGTAAATATTTTTCTTTCTCTGGGCCTCCTCAATAAAATGAAGAAGTTGTTCTAAAATAGTGGTTCTCAACCTGTGGGTCACAACCCCTTTGGGGCCGAGTGACCCTTTCACAGGGGTCACAGGGGTCGCCTAAGACCATCAGAAAACACGTATTTCTGATGGTCTTAGGAACCTCTATCCGTCTCCAGGCAGGTCTGCCCACATGTGACTATTAAAGGGTAGTGACATTAGGAAGATTGAGAACTACTGTTCTAGAAGAACTTTCAAGTCTTTTCAGCTCTCAAGTTCTACTATTCAAAATGTCAATTCTGTGATCAATGTTTGCAGGTTCCTGCTGATGTCCAGCCTCACCCCCATTCCTCTTCCTGGGATAGATTCAAGTTGTCAGCTGGGACTCAATAGTGTGACTATTGCCTCTTACTTATCTATCACTTGCATGTCATCTCTTGGCTTTAGCAGCTCCCTTAGAGGAAGAAACAGATGCTCTTGAGCAGATGGACAGGAGGAGAAGGTTACCTGCCCAGATTTTGTTTCTGACCCTAGGTAGTCAGAGACCTTCCTACTCAAATATGACGGTGCAAGGACTCGGCACCAGAATGGATATATAATCTATATCAATCAGCAAGAGAAGCAGGAGTGGGAGGATGAGAAAAATCTAAAATACCCCATGTGGAAAAGTAGCCTGGAACAGAATGAAAATGAGTAGGATGTGTGTGCGTGTGTGTGTACACAGATCGGTGGACAAATGTTTATTTTTTTAATAATATTTTATTTTCCCTCAGTTACATTTAGGCACAATTTTTAACATGTATTTAAAAAATTTTTTTGAGTTCCAAATTTTCTCCCTTCCTTCCTCACCTTCCCCCTTGCTGAGACAGTAAGCAATTTGATATAGATTGTACATGTTCAGTCATGCAACACATTACCATATTGGTTATGTTGTGAAAGAAGACACAGATCCAAAGAAAAAAAAATACAGAAAGTGAAAAATAGTATGCTTTGATCTTCATTTGGACTCTAGCAGTTCTTTCTCTGGAGGTGAATAGCACCATGAGTCCTTTGGAATTGTTTTGAATCATTGTATTGCTGTGAATAAGTCATTCACAGCTGATAATCATACAGTATTGTTGTTAATATGTACAATGTTCTCCTGGTTCTGCTCAGTTAACATTGCATCAGTTCATGTTAGTCTTTCCAGGTTTTTCTGAAATCCATCTGCTCATCATTTCTTATAGGACAATAATATTCCATTACAATCACATCCCACTACATGTTCAACCATTTCCTAACTAATGGATATCCCCTCAATTTCCAATTCATTGTCATTAAAAAAAAAGTTGCTATAAATATTTTTGTACAAATGGGTCCTTCCCCCCTCCCCTTTTAAAAAAAATTTCTTTGGGAGATAGACCAAGCAGTGGTCTTGCTGGATTAAAATGTATGCATAATTTTAAGCCCTTTAAGCATTATTCCAAATTGTTCTCCATAATGGTTGGATCAGTTCAAAACTCCACCAAAAATTCATTGGTGTCTCAGTTTTTCCACATTCTCTCTTTCATTTATTATTTTTCTTTTCTGTCATATTAGCTTATCTGATAGGTGTGAGATGGTACTTCAATTGTTAATAAATATTTATTAAGAGCCACTTGCTGTTGTGTTTATCCTTCATTCTTCAAGAGGACCATGACATCTGGGAAATGGTGATGTGACTTGCAGTTGACTTTGATTTGAGAGAGGGAGGATTGTACAAGGTCACCAGCCTCACTTTCTCCTCCAGAGACATCTGGGTCCAGTGACCAGATATTCATCAGGATGACTGGCGATGACCAAGGATGCAGGGGGAGACCTTGGCCCTTCTAGTCTAAGGCCTTTTTAGGTTTAGGAAGGAAGGAATCTAGTCAGTAAATCCCAAGTTAACTGGGGCAGCTTCTAGCCATCGAAATTTACATAAAATTTCATCATAGATTCCTTTAGATAATGAACTTCATGAAAGTATTTAAATAAGATTTGATTTTTAAAATGTTAATATATGAACATACCTGGCACATAAAATAAAATATATCAATACCATCAAATGCGTTTCTTTCCAAAGCAAAAAAAGAATGAATTTTGGGAGTGTTGTGCATTAAGGGTAGTGTATTGTTAATGTATTTTTTTCTTAATGGGAAGATCTTTCCCATCCATTAATAGGCCCATGTGACCTGCTTGAGTCATAGGGAAGCCTAAGTCACATGAGTTTGAGTCACATGAACCTGGGTCACAAGAGTTGTGATGCTCTCTGACCCTGAAGATGTATATATATATATTAGCATTTTGCTTTGGGGCTCACTCATTGGAAGAGTGTTTATGTGATTTGGCTGGATGAGACTCTGTGTAGTGGTTAAGGAGTCCCCCTCCCCCGCAACCCCCAGGTCCCCTGGCTTTGAAAACCCAGATATTGGTGCTTCCCTCTCTGGTAACTATGTATGTATGTAATAGTCAGACAGTTGGATCTGTCTGTTGATCTGTGATGTATGTATTATTTGGTCAGATGGTTAGAAACCCTGTCTGTTGGTTTTTATACTATTATTTCTGTTGGTATGTGGACTTTTTCTCCTGAACTAAGTAAATGATACATATGTTTGATAAAAGTAAGATTGTTGACCCCCTTTGAGTTGCTTTCCTTTGGAAAAGCAGATCAAAGAACCTGTGCTAGCAGCCCTCCTGTGTGCTGGTGTTATTGATCTTATACCCCCAGAGCAGCTGCTAGTAGCATTGTTGTTCCAGGTAGGGAACAATCTATAGGAAAGGAACAGAAAGAAGTAAGTTAGTAGATTCTCATAAGAGAAAAAATGGAAACCAACAATTTGACTGCCAATTTTTTTTTCTCTGAGAAGTTGCAAGTATGCTGCTGATTAGATGGGGAAAATCAGAAAAGCCTGGATTTAGTCAGAAGAGATATGGATTGCAATCTAGTTCAATCTCCTCATTTTAGAGATAAGGAAATTCAAGATTTGAGATGTTAAATAATTTACCAGGAGGCCTTAGAAGGTAATTAGTGGCTAAGTCAAGAGTTGAATACAGCTCCTCTGACTGCAAGTCCAGCCCATTTTCCACTGCCACACTGTTCTTTTCTCTCTCTGAGCCTCAGTTTCCCCACCTAACAAGAGAGAATTGGACAAGTTATGAATGGCATTCCATGAATCTAGCTTCTTTAATGGTTCATTCATTCATTTCAAGAAACATTTATTAGGCACCTAATATGTGCAAAGTCCTATGTTGGGTGCTGGGTTCTACGAGATCTGTGGTTCCATAAATTGGTCTTTTGGATCCAGTAAGTCAAAAAGGCTTTGTTAAGCATCTATTAAGTGTCTAAGTCCTTTATGTCATTGAAGAGTCACCACTACTGAACCACAACAAAAAAAGTGCCAAGGACTCAGCTGCAGAGCTAGAGATAGAAATACAAATAAAAACAAGACAGTCCCTGCCCTCAAGGAGCTTACTATCAATGAGAGAAAGTGCTGGAAAGGAAGCAGAAAAGGGAAGGGGGAGTGATAAGATAGTCCAGATAAATCCAAAAGCAGTGAAACTGGTAGAAAATGGGGAGAAAAACTGAGCTAAGCTCTCCTTTAAACAGAGATCCTGGACCCCAAAACCTGCCCGCCAGTCACGGGGTCCATTTGGGATGCAGAGGGTACTGATGCCCAGGCAGACTCAATATTGCAGCTTGGTGAGTTTTCTGCTGAAAACACCCTAGTCCACCTCCCAGACATTTCTTCTCTGCTGACTACACTTCCCAGAGTTCCCTCACTACCCGGCTTCGACAAACCTGACTTGGAAGCGTTGAGACTGAATCAATCTACAGCAGTCTCTTTACTTGGTTTTCCCTTTCTGCTGACTCAGCAATCAGATTGACTAATCCACATTTAAGAAAGGATAACGGGCTTCCCAAGGTGCAGTAGGGGTTCAGATCAGTTCTCAGACACTAGCTGTATGAGCCTAGACAAAGCTCATAACCCATTTGCCTCAGTTTCCTCGTCTGTAAAATATGCTAGAGAAGGAAGTGGCAAATTGCTCCAATGTCTTTGCCAAGAAAACCCCAAATGGCATCATGAAGAGTCAGAAGTGATTGAAAATGACTGAATGACAACAAATAGGCTTCATGGATTTTGCAACCTCTGAGGCTCTTTGGTCCAAACCTCTTGTTTTACAGATGAGGAAACTGAAGCCTGGGGAGGTTAAATGACTTGCCCAAGATTACACAGGAAGTGACAGAAGAGTCAGCATTTGAACTCAGGTTCTCAGACTTCAAAGTTAATGTGCTTCTGATGGGGCACTAATGATGGACCCTTAAAAGGCCCTGGACTTTCTCACATGGTCCAGGTCCCAGACCTTTGCCTGGGGCACCCGACCCTACCTGGTTAATACTTTCACCTGCCCTTTCTTTGCCCTCTCCCCCTCCCCCCAGCATGGTCTGCACCTGGCTCCACCCTACACTCCTTAATTCCATCTAGACCCCTTACATCCCAGTCCTCCCCCTTCCCCCACTACTTGGCCACGCCTAGGGCACATTCAGATTGTCCCACTGTTTTCTGTCTGTATAAAAGGTTCATCTTGTTTTCATTAAAGTGCTCAAATTCCTTAAGAGTCTGGCCCGCTTGTCAATATAAGCCTCACAAATGCTTAGTTTCTTAAAATCTGGCCAATACCGTGGATCCTTAAAATCTTGCCCACCCCAACTGGAGTTTTTTAAATTAAACCTTGTCTCTGACTGAAAGAAGGCTTGGGTTGAATTCATTTGAGGCAGGATCTGAGTTGTTTGCCCTTGAATTTTGGGGTTCCCAGCACCCCTATGATGAGGTGCAGGCTCTGGGAGCTCTATTGAGCTCTCCTTGAATCTTTTGAGGTACAGGCTCTGGGAAACCCCTTGAAGTCTGATTAAATCTTCCCACTTGATGAGGCATTTGCAGAGGCAATAAATATTTCATTGTGGCTGGGCCCAAACCTCTGTTACTAGCCTAGGCCTCCATTGTCCATCTACTTCCCACCCTTAAGCCTATCAAAATATCAATCCACCTTTGCATTGACCTCATTAACTCTTCCAGAAGACCCTCCCCAAGCTCATTACTGGAGTCTGACCTCATTGACTCCTCCTGAAGACCCTTCCCAAATTCCTCCTCTAGATTGCCCCTAGATTCCTCTGTTCATAAGACCCCATCTTCCCTCCATGTGGTGTGAGAGTGCCATAGAATGACTGAGCCCAGACTTACTCTGTGTCAGACTTACTCTGGCCTGCTTGCCCAATGCAAGCATCACAGATACCTAGGAGACTTAAGAGTCTATCCCATATGTTGAACTTTTAATGAACTTTTAGTAAACTTTTCTTTGGCTGAGAAGACTTGAGTCAAATCCATTCGGCAGGACCCGGAGTTGTTTGTATTTTGGGGTCTCCAGAGCAACCCTAACCCTCTTTATGGGTAACCTCTTCACCTAGACCTCAACACTTCTTCCACTATACCCTATTGGAATTTTAAAAGAAAATCTTGAGAGGGAACCTTTAACTGGAATATTTGGGGGTAGAGGGACTTCCCAAGACTCTGACAATCCTGTAGTAGACATCCTATTGGTGAGTTAAAGCGTTTGTCTCCTTGGAGCAGACTTGCTTAGTGGACCACTGCATCCCTGTCCAAGAACAGAACTCTACCGCCTCATACCAGGTCTCTCTGCAGTGCTTTTGAAGCATTCCTGTTTGTGGGGGCCCTGTGGCAGGGAGGGGGCACTGTTGACAACAGTCAAAAGAGGACAGGCTCTTTTATTTCTTTTAGTTAACTGATGAATCTGCTTTCAGATGAACCTTTTTCAAGAGAATTGTTTTCAATAGCTTAGAAATATTTCCTTGCTAATTCCCTTAATGTGACTCAAATCATATTTTGGCTTCTGAATGAAGCAGAGTCTGGCCCACTGTTTGTATATGTGTCTGCCCCATAGTCTGGACAATAAGTTTCAGAAGGAAGGTGACTCTTAAATGTTACATTTCATCATTGGGATGGGGGAAAAGCAGCAAAGAGAATGTCTGCATTTCTAGCTTTGAATATACCCTCTTCCAAAGGTGACTTTTACAGAGTGGCCACCTTTCTGAACCTCAGTATTCCTATTTGTGAAATGAGGATGATAATGGTTTTTTATTATTCTTCCTGCTCCTTGCCTTTATGGAGGGAGATTCAACAGAATGGTTGTGAGAGGCACTGAGACAAGATGTGGTAACCATGCACCTATATCTGATAATGGGGGCTGACTCTCCCCTTGTTTGGGAGAGACTTTTAAGGCTCCCAATTGACAAGAAAGTTCTCTTCTTCTTATGTTCCTCACATCACTTACAGTTAGAAAGAAATCAAAAGGCCCTTAAGAGTTATGGCAAGGCTCACTTTCCTTAAGGACCTTTCTCTGTGGTTGTAGAGATAAGATTTGGAGACATAAAACATTCAGAGAGGAAAATGCTGGACTGCATGTGGTTATGGGTACTGGGTGATACAGACAGTGAGTGCTGTAGGAGTTGTGAGAGAGGTGACATCCTCTGGGCTGGAGCAATTAGGGAGGGATACCTTCAAGGTAAGGAGGTAAGATCTAGATAGAACGGACTGCATTTGGATAGGAGGGAAAGCAAAGACCCGCTGAGTAAGGGCAGGGTCATCCTTAGCTTGGTTGTCATAAGAGGCTATGACGAAGGGACAGTGGAGGGAAGGATGAGCCTAGAGGACCCTTCCTGTGATCCACAGCCACACTTCCCCAAACAACTTTGCTCAGCCAGACCGTGTTTGTACCAAGGGCTCTAATGGTTGTTTTTATTCAATTGTTTCAGACTTATTGTAATACTAAGCATTTGACAACCAGTGCTAATTGTAGCCTTGTCTTGTTTTAACTTTTCATGCATATCCATGTCCTGCCTCCCAGACTAGTTAATTGTTTGTTCTGTCTGTCCAACTCTTCGAGGCCTCATTTGGAGTTTTATTGGTAAAGATATTGGAGTGGTTTGCCATTGCCTTTTCCAGCTCATTTTTATAAGAGGAAACTTAGGCAAACGAGGTTAAGTGACTTGCCCAAGGTCACACAGCTAGAAAGTGTCTGCTGCTCTGCCTGGTTTCCACTCTGTGGGACAAGATGCCTTTCCCAGGATAAACCCATCACTTTTAATCTCCTCCCCATGCTGCCAACTCTAGCCTTGGATACCACCTCCCTCAGTCTCCTGCTCTAACAGTAATGTTCTTGATACCTTCCACCCCCAACCCTGCAGTGACAGATAATGTGCAGCTGCAAAGTGCTCTAGTGAGGAAGGAAATGATGAGGTAGAAGAAGATAATACTTATAGCATCCCCCAAAGTCAAATGAGCAAAGAAATAGCCTCTTGATTCAGGGTGGGAGAGAGAGACCAGGAGTGTCTTTCTCTCATGGCTGCTGCTTGGGGCCTTTATCCTGGGCCCCCATCCCTGGCTCACAGCCCTCTGAATCAGTGGAGCTATGAATTGGGGATCTTTTGCTGGCTCTATGGAAGGTCTGGGCGATATGAGTTAGTCCCAAGGAAAGCCATCTTGAGGCCACATTGCTGCTAATGCCCAGGGTGGATGCCCTGGGGCTGGTTCCCAGGGAAAATATGAGAGGGGGGGGCCATGGATCTAACCTGTTTCCTTTTCCTCCTAGACTTTCAGGCACTGGTATGGACAAGGGAGCCCCTTGAGTCATACTATGTAGGCAGCTGCCTATTCCATTTATGCATAAAGCTGGCCTGGTACCAGTTACTTAAGAAAAATGATTCTAAACTTAGTAACCATTGATAGTAGCTATTAAGATACCCAGAGGCAGCCAGACTGTGGACACTGACTGGGGCTGCTGCAGCTGCTTTCTGTGTTGACACAGGACTCACTCCTTTCTCTTGTGCTGCCTCCTCCACAGCCTCTTTGCCAAGAACCTCAAAGCTGCTGAGCATTTATCCTCTCCTCTCTTTCCCTTCTCCAGTTCTGGAACCACGAAAGTGATCAGATTAGCTCTTCTATTGTTCCTGGATGGGATGAATCCCATCCAGCAGAGGTGGGCTAGAGCCAGTTCCTCTTGGCTCGCAAGATCTGATTGTTAGATTTTCAGCGCGAACGTTTACACCTTGAAATTGGCAAACTACAACATAAGAAGCTGGTTGGTTTCCTTGATTGTCTAGACTTAAGAAAGTTATGAAGAAAATTATAATAATGCAAATTAAACTTAAAAGCATATTATGCATACTTTTTCTCCCCCAGAGAACTGGCTATTAAACATTTCCCAGTGTACTACTATTGTTGTCATTCAGGCCTGCCTGACTCTGTGACCTCATTTGGGGTTTTCTTGGCAAAGATACTGGGGTGGTTTTGCCATTTCCTTCTCCAGCTCATTTCATAGATGGGGCAAATGGGGTTAAGTGACTTGCCCAGGGTCACACAGCTAGTACTCCTCTAAGGTGGGATTTGAACTCAGGAAAATGTCTTCCTGACTTTAGGCCCAGCACTTTGTGCACTATGGTGCCACCTAGCTGCCTACCAGCATGCAAGTGTCACCTAACATACTTTCCTCAGGCTCTACTCTCCCAATCTAGAGGCTTTTCGGAAGCTCCCTGGCCCCTCCCTGGCCAGCACTTAGCTACATATTGTTTCTTCCTTGGGAATGCAAGCTCCTTGAAGACAGCAACTACCTTTGTTTTTGCATTTGTATCCCCACTGCTTAGCTAATTCCAGGGTGTGCGGGGGATCATAGAGCTTAAATGCTCATTCATTCATGTATTCATTCATTCATTCATTTTTGCCCTTTCTGGGCTTAAAAAGATAAGGGTTGGAGCCAAAGGGAATGCTTGCCACTTAGCCAGCCCCCAGAGGAGACTTGCTATTTTTCCATCTAAGGGCATGGAGGAATGATGAGCAAGGGAAACCTAGTTCTTGTGTGTACATGCAGTATGATCTACCTGCTGACAATCTGAGTGGAGGCTGGAGGAGCCTGCTTTTGGAAAGGCCAAGTGTAGAATGAAAAAGGGATCCTCCCCTCAATTTCATATCACGCTCATTCATTGCCTTACCTGTGTTTTTAATAAAAAGACTTTTGATTGACTGCTGAGCCAGGACTAAGTGTGCATGAAAAGGTCCAATTCAATTCAATTAACATTTATGAAACACCTACTATTTGCTGAGGCAGGTAGGAGGTGAAGTAGAGAGAGTGCCAGACCTGGAGTCAGGAATTTCCTGAGTTCAAATCCAACTTCAGATCCTTACTAGTTGTGTGAACTTGGGCAAGTTACTTAACCTTGCTTGCCTCAATTTCCTCATCTGTAAAATGAACTGGAGAAGGAAGTGGCAAAGTACTTCAGTACCTTTTCCAAGAAAACCCCCAAATGAGGTCATGGAGTTAGGCATGACGGAACAACAGCTATTTGCCAAGAACTGTACTGGAGGGTGCTCCACACCTCCAATCAGAGGGGAGAGGAGGCTGAGAGAGGTGGCATCCAAGGCTTGAGTTAGCAGCATGGTTGAAACTAGACAGAGACATAGGTGCAAAGTGGTTCAGTGGTTAGATGATATCAAAGAGTTGGCAAGTGAGTGATTGATCTTGGGGAATATACAAGTGGGAGTAAGAGGACAATATATAGTAGTATAAAGATACCTAAACATTCAGGGTTATCTGTAGAACCCTGACGAAGATATGGAGGAGTGGCCTCGCTCTGGAACCCAACTCACCAGTATTAGTGGGTGAACGAGCCCAGACCACACACACACACACACACACACACACACACACACACAGATTTATGAGTGCATATATGTGTGTTTTATTAAGCCTTCCCTTGTAATTAAGACCACTTCCTTTCTTCTTAACTCTACAGTATGACTTCCAACCTCATTTAATTAAAATTGCCCCTTCAAAGGACTAATGATCTTTTTAATTGTCAAATCTAAATGGCCTTTACTCAGTCCTCATACTTTTTGACTTCTCTGTAGCCTAAGGCACTGTGGATCACCCTCTTTTTTATAATCTTTCCTCTCTAGATTTTCATGCTACTACTTTTTCCTGGCTCTCTTCCTACTTATCAGACCTCTCCTGAGTTCCCTTTGCAGGATCTTCCATCAGGTCACTCCTGCTAATCATGGGGGTGATGAGGTGCTTCTGAATATTTTGGGGTGATCTTATAACTAACATTGTTGTAACTTCAATCTGTAAAAATCTCATTTGTGTTTGGGTACCTAGGTATGTGATATCGGTTTGTGAAAAGTCACCCTTACCTCCCCCCACAGCCGTAAAGCATTAACCTCCTTTTGTTTTAGTAGCTGGCTGAACCAAGACTCATCCATTCACAAACTGGATGAGGTACTTCTCAAAGGAATTTGACCTCAAATCTGACCGCTGGTTGACTTTATGATGTTTCAGGGCTAAAACCACACCTTTTGCTCCCCCTCTCCTCGGATTTCTCCCAGTGAATTATGGATGGGGCACATGCACAGTTGATGTGAAGGGTGTGTGTTCCTTTAAGTATTAGTCACTCCCTGACTCTTCCCAGGTTCCTCGCTAACTCCACCTTTGTACATCTAATTAGCCTAATGAACCTATGACTGACAGTTTTGTATCTTTAAAAACTGCCTCTCTGGCCCCTAGAACTCTGCAGCTCGTCTTTCTATACCCCTGCCAGCTGAAGAGCATCACACTTTGCAGGCCTTTTCTAGCAGGATTTTCCTTAATTTTCTCCTGCCCGCTGACAAGCGTAATAAACTTTTTCAAAACTGCCAAGATTGCTTATGCCTGGTAGTTCTTTCAGACTAATAGAACCCTCAAAGGATTTCCTAGAAATCCATCCCTCCCCTAACCCTCAACAGGGTTCCACAGGGCCCTGTCTTGAGCTCTTTTCTCTTTTTCCTCTATATTATCTCTCTTGGTGATCTCATTCATTCACATAGATTCAATTATCATCTTTATTCTGGTGATTCCCACATCTGCTTATATATCCCTAACCTTTTTGTGACCTTCAGTCTCACATAGCCAAATATTTATTAGATGTTTTAAACAGAATGTTCTGTAAATATCTGAAACTCAACATGTTGGAAACTGAACTCATCTTTCCCCTCAATCCTTCCCTCTTCCTAACGTCTTTATTACTGTCAAGGGTGCCACCACTCTTCTTTACACACAGCCTCTCAAGCTGGATGTCATCATTGACTCATTCTTTCTCACTCTCCCATAACCACACTTGCCAAGGCCTGTCAATTTTGCCTTTGTAACATCCCTCACATGTGCTCTTTGCTCTTCTCCACCACTGCCACCACCCTGGTGCAGGCCTTAATATCCTCCCACCTGGACCATTGCAATAGCTGACCGGTTGGCATCCTGGCTCCAAGTCTCTCCTACCTCGAGCTTATCCTCCCTTCAGGTGCCAGTGATCTTCCTAAAGTGTAGGCCTGACCAAGTCACCCTCTCTCCCCTTAATCAATTCTACCTCTAGGATCAAAGGTAGAATTCTCAAAAAGAAAACCCAGGCGGAGCCAAGATAGTGGCATAGGAGCAGCAACATATTGCAGCTCTCACATAGCCACCTCAAAACACCCATAAAATATGGCTCTAAACAAATTCTAGAACTTCAAAATGCACACAAATATACTTTCCACTAAAGTCAGCTCGGCTATGAGGAACCATTTCAGCTCTGTGAGCCAAAACCAGCCTAGCCTGAAACCACAGCTTTGCCCTGGAGGTGACTGGATGAGAGGAGCCAAGCCCCAGCTGGAGCTTCAGGAGAGCGGATCTGTGGCAGCTGTGGCAGTTCCCAGAATTAGGTGAGTGGAGCTCGGCTAAATTGGGGGAGAAAAGCAGTCTGGCCAAATTGCCTCCAGGGCAACGAGGCCACAGAAGTGGAAGTCTTGCACCGGCCTCCACACTGCTGCTTCAGAGCTCCTGGCCT